>VZSZ01000977.1:83513-96668 GCA_013398815.1 Ibidorhyncha struthersii
GGCGGCGGCGGCGGCGGCGGCGGCGGCGGCGGCGGGTGGGGGGAGGCTTCCTGCAGGGCACCCCTACCTCCCGGTCCCCTGCGCCCGGCTGCGCGCCCGTGATGTGCTGCGTCTCCCGGGCGCTGTCGCTGGGCCTGGTCTGGGGATCCCTGGGGAGCGGGACTGGAGCGGGGGGCCGGGGCCTCGGCCGCCCTGGCCCGGTGAACCGAGTTCTGGCCTGGCTGAGCCTCCGTGCTGACTGGCCTGTGGGCGACCTCTCCTGGTCCCGCACCACCCATCTAGGGACGGGCGACCGCCACTGAGAAGGGTTTAAGTGTGTTGACCTGCGTTTAGGGAAGCGCAGGGCGTCTTTTCCGCACATCGTTAGCAAGGGAGCCACGGTAGTCCGGTAATGCTGTCTGTTGCTCCGTTTGCAGTGTTGCCACAATGGAAGCCAAGGGTAAAAAGAAGTTCGTGGGGAAGAGTGGAAAAGCACCTCGTGGAAAAGTGCCACATGGGAAAAGGAAATTTAAAAAAGGTAATGGTAAGAAGGCGAAGGCTCCTTAATAGGACTCCTGCCTGAGTGGTTGTTGTTGTGCACAGGCATGCTCAGACTTCATTTTTTATCTTGGTAAGCTTATGTCACGAAATTACTAGGTTGGTAGATGAGGGAAGAGCAGTGGATGTTGTCTACGTGGACTACAGTAAGGCTTTTGACAGTGTCTCCCATACAATTCTTGCAGAGGTGCTGATGAATTATGGGCTGGATGAGCAGATGGTGAGGTAGATTGAAAATCGGCTGAATGGCTGCACCCGGAGAGCAGTAATAAGTGGCACAAAATCTAGTTGGAGGCTGGTAACTATCAGTGTACCCGAGGAGTCAATACTTGGTTTAGTCCTGTTCAACAGTTTCATTGATGATCTGGATTATGGGGCAGAGTGTACCCTCAGCAAATTTACCAATGACACAGAACTGGGAGGAGCGGCTGACACACCAGACACTGTGCTTCCCGTCACAGGGAGCTCAACAGGCTGGAGAAACGGGCTGACAGGACACTCATGAAGTTCAACAAGGAGAAGTGCAGAGTGCTGCACCTGGGGGAAGACAACTCCATGCACTAGTACATGCTGTTGGGAAAGCAGCTTTGCAGAAAACATCGTGGGGGTCCTGGTGGTCACAAAGTTGAACATGAGCCAGCAATGTGCCCTTGTGGCAAAGGTGGCTATTTGGATCCTGGGCTGCACTGGGGGGAGTGCTGCCAGCAGGTGGAGGGAGGTGATCCTTGCCCTCTCCTCAGCACTGGTGAGGCCCCACATAGAGTGCTGTGTCCGGTTCTGGGCTCCCCGGTACAAGTGAGACTTGGACGTGCTGAAGAGAGCCCATTGAAGGGCCATGAACATGATCAGGGGTCTGGAGCATCTCTCCTATGAGGAGAGGCTGAGAGAGCCGGGACAGTTCAGCCTGGGGAAGAGAAGGCTGAGGGGGATCTTGTCAATATATACAAATACCTGAAGGGAGAGTGCAAAGACAGAGCAATTCCCTTTTTGCTGGTGCTGAGTGACAGTACGAGAGGCAGCGGGCACAAACTGAAATGCAGGAGGTTCCCTGTGAACATCAGGAAAGACTTCTTTACTGTGAGGGTGACTGAGCACTGGCACAGGTTGCCAGTGGGAGATGTTGGGAGTCTCCCACCTTGGAGACCCGCAAAAGCCACCCAAACATGGTCCTGGGCAACCAGCTTTGGGTGGCCCTACGTGAGCAGAAGTGCTGGACCAGATGACCTCCAGAGGTCCCTTCCAACCTCAGTCATTCTGCGATTCTTGCAGTCAAAACTATACTGACTGTATGATCAAATAACCTGGAAAAAGTGAAGCTGAAACGCTTTAAATAGATTGCATTGCAAGTCTTTCAGCTCTATTTCATTGACCTAAAATACTCTTCTAATTAGAAATTTGAAGTTGATAACTTTTAGATCCTAGACTTTGCTTTCCCACATTAAGAAGAAGTTTGAGGGTTGGAAGTAGGGTGTGTGAAGTGCTGTGGGTTAGGATTGAGACAATACCTTTCAGTATTTGCTGTCTTATGTTTAAAACAGACGATGTCCAAACAGCTCTGACCATACTGTAAAGAGATGATTTGGAGATTAATGACTTTGATGTCAGGGGTGGTTAAATTCTAAATTAAGAATTTTCCTTTTTATGCCTGGACTGTTATACTGCTGCCCAGAAAATAATGGCTGGGTAAAACTTCCCTGGGGAAAACTGGGACACTGCAATGAAAACACCAGCTTTGAGAAGCATGTAAGAATTATTGTTATATATATAATTGTTATTGCAAAGAAGTTTAATTCTTGTTACAGTAACAATTTGTTATTTTGAAGCAACATTAGTTTTAGGATAACATTTTAATTTCTGTTTTGTTGGTTAATAGATTCAGGTCCACCAAAGAAACTTCTTAACAAAGGAGATGAGGAGGGAAAGCCTAAATCCATTTCCAAGAAATTTGTGAAAGGACAGTTAAGACCTGGGAGAGCTAGTGTCAAACAATTCAAGAATAAACAGCAATCGGAAAAGCTTGCAAAGAAGAGGAAGCTCCAGGATGGTGAAGAGGGAGGTGAGCAGATTTTTCAGCCTGGATATCAATGGAAACTAGGTTTTGGGAACATTGTTCATCTAGGCCATCCTCTTTCCACTTGCCTTGTCATTGCCTTTCCAAATTGTCCGAATGACTGCAAGTTTACTTCATGTTTAGTCTTTGCTGTGGAAAAATGTATTTTACCTGAGGCCAAAGTCATGATAATCAACAGTTATGAATTTTCTTGGAAGTCAAAAACAAAGTTGCAGTAGCAAATTTAAATAATTGGTATGC
Organism: Ibidorhyncha struthersii; assembly: GCA_013398815.1. Lineage (NCBI taxonomy): Eukaryota > Metazoa > Chordata > Aves > Charadriiformes > Charadriidae > Ibidorhyncha > Ibidorhyncha struthersii. The sequence continues at coordinate 86,362 of VZSZ01000977.1, forward strand.
CATCATAAAGCTATGATTATTTAATGACATTATGAAGTGGCTAGCTTGAAACTGGCTGTTTTCATACAAATTTGGAAAATAAAGAGTTTTTCATAGACAGTTTTAGATATTTAATCCTCTGTTCTAAAAGTACTGGCTATAAAATTTGGAGAACAAAAATGCATGAAACAAAATCAATTATCCTTTATATTATTTCTTTTTCTGTGGCCCAAACTATGTTGACATCTCTCTTTTTAAAAAAAAACCAAAACCCCACAAAACCACAAAAAAACAAACGCACACCCATCATTGCTGTTACCACTGCTTTTCACATTTTACAGCTTATTATAGAATGGTTAGAGTTGGAAGAGACCATCGAGTTCCACCCTCCCTGCCACGGGCAGGGACACCTCCCACTAGACCAGGCTGCTCAAAGCCCCATCCAGCCTGGCCTTGAACACTTCCAGGGATGGGGCATCCATAACTTCCCTGGGCAACCTGTTAATACAGAGAGGCTAAATAAACTCTGTACACAAAAGGCTAAATAAATATCTGGTTTTATCAGCTGTTTAAATTGATTTCTGTTTTAACTTTTTCTGGTACATGAGAACTTCATGTTCTTTTCTCTGCTGTGAAGCAAAGCTCTACTCTGACAATTAAACAGCACTGTAAAATGAGAAGTGGAATCTTATGCAAGGGATTCTGAAGTTCTGCAGAAAAGTGGTAGTTGTTTGAAGGACAGTAGAAGGTGTTGAGTATTGTTGCTGTTGTTGCATGTTTGCAGAGTGGCTTCACATGGAATATGCACTAGATGTCTGGAAATTTAATAGCAACAGCACGTTTATATTTAGCAGCTTTAAAAAAAAAAAAAACACAACCACAAGCAAACCTTTAAATACTGTTTGTAAGAATAACTGAAAGCTGCTGTGTATCGCACAGTGGCGCTGCTCTCAAAGCAGTGTTACTACTTTTGCTTATCACTATTACTTTAGGAGAGCGATAGAAAAGATAGCATGGGTTTTGGATGGGTTAGACAGTTATGCGCATGCTGCTAAATACCAGCAAGTGGTCCTTTGAGGTCTAAAAATTTAAAGCTGTGTCTTTAATGTTCTATATAGAAGTAATAGTTACCATGACTTGCTTCTGTGAAACCATGTAATACAAGATGATGGGTTTTTGTCAAGGTATGAGTAAAACTAAAATCAAATACTTGAAGCTTTTTTATAACTCATTTGTGGCTCTTTCCATGAAGTGACCTTAACTGAGTTTATTGTCTGGCAGTGTATAGCTGTTGTGTTGTAAAATCCCATGCTTAAGGAATTTGACTGAGTAAAAAGATTAAGCATGTAAAAAGGCTTTAATTTTTTGCCTTTCTCTGAGACTTCAGATGTGTATCTTTGAGTTAGGGCTCTTCTTTTGAGAGAGGGAAAAGGTATGTGTGAGTACAGGGGGAACTAAAAAGAGAGAATTACCTGGGGCAATCATAGGCTGCTAGGTGCGTTTTGAGTCTATTTTCAAGCTATTAAGAGGTTTGTGATGCATTCTTTGATAGAGCTTTGAGGAAAAATAATTGTTTGCCTTGTTCTTCCAGTATTCTAAAAGTGGAAATTACTAGCTTAGCATACTTATTAAATATTTACGCTTTCATATTAGCTAGCTGGGTAACTGCTGGCAAAGCTCCTGAATTGTTAGCAATTCAAGTCACAGAACTGCTACAATTTATACTGATAAAGGATTCCATTGCTCCTCTTTTATTGACGATATAAAATGGATTTATTTTTGCCTTCAGGGTCAGATTCTAAGAAGCCGAAGTGGAACGACTTCAAAAAGAAAAGGAAGGAGTTAAAGCAAACCAGACAACTTAATGATAAAAGTAATTATGACGTAATTGTAAAATCAAAGCAAATATGGGAAACAGTCAGAAGGTAATAATGATTTTTTTTTTTTCTTTTTGTTCCATTGGCTTTTAGTCATAAGTTGCAAGAAGACTCTCTTTCTCCTCTTGTAATTATATAAAACTGTATTTCCACAGTGGAACTCCATGGTGAATGATAACATTACATGCAGTTCTGTAGATGGTTGAAGCAGAGTGTGGTGACCCACGGTACTAGAAAGGTCTGGATTTAGCTCATTTGTATTTTAGGCTAAAATTTGTGAGCAAATGCTTACGGAGTTGTCTTTATTTTTTTGAATCCTGAAGCACAGAGCATGTACTGATTCAGCCTGATCTTGCAGTGGGATCACTGCATGCGTTTTCTGTGGAGGTTTGTATATTCTTTCTGGGCAGGTGTAATTCTAGAACTGGGGTCCCACATCAGAAGGAGGAGTTAATTTTACTTGCTCTAAGTTTCTGTGTTTTGCAGGTTTGGCTGTAAGATGCTTACAGATCTTAGGATCTGTAAACAACCCTGGCTGCAGATTTGAGTTTATGTTCTTAATAATATTGTTGCTCAGAAAAGAATAATTTTAAAGTGTGGAAATCTGGTTTGGTTTCTGGGAACTGAACCTGCTTAATTATATCTATCTACAGGTTTAATGAATGGCAATTTGGATGCAGGTTAATTAAGTTAGCAGGAGCTAACTTAATTTTACTTAGTACAGTCTTGCTTCTTAATTTATAGATATAGGTGAAACATACTACAAAAATGCTGCTTCCTCAAGATTGTTTTACTTCTTTTTGCTTGTAGGAAGAAATGTGATAAGGAGAAGCGAGAAAAGCTAATGAATGAATTACAGAAGCTTCTTCATGGAAAAATTAAAAGTGTAAGAAAAACTAATGCCATAGTGTGCAAGTTCACAAAAGCTTCTTTGAAGAATGGTGAAATATAAATGAACTTCTAATAGTATAGTACTAACCTGTTCTTCCAAAAGCTACAGGATTTTTTTTAAAATTGTGAGTAAAAAAGAACAAAAACAGGGTTGAAAGGCTGCATTTGGCACCTGGACTCCAGGACAGTAGTCCTGGGATGGTTCGTCTATCAGCTGCCTATTATAAAGCTGTCTGTTTTGCCAAGCAGCTTTAATCTAATGAAATTCTGTTTTAAGTGAAGTTCAAAAACAGCCACTCACAGTTTTGATTAATTACATTGTTGCTTTGCAACTGTGCTGTAGAGAAGTTAATGTCCTGATACTTAACTATGCTGAAGTCTTGCTGCCTAGTTCTTGAAATGTATACATTTGCAGTGAAATACATATTGGATTTTGAAGTGGTTCTTGGTGTTCTGTGCCTAAGTGGAACTGTATCATCGCACTCAGTCTGAAATAACAAAGAACATGAGTGAAAATGAGATAACATTTCATGGTTCTCTTTCAGTATCAAAACCTTAATGCATGCCCTTAATTGTCAATAACTGCAAGTATTGTCTATATTTTGTTTGATAGAGTACTTACAAAGCAGTAAAAAACCTTAAAACAATTTGTTATAAACAAGTTACTACTTTCATAATTGGCATCACATGCTACATGTGGCATAAAACTATATCAAAGAGCAAGTGCATTAAAATAAATGTAGTGCATAATGCTGTTTAGATGGCCTAGGATAATGAAATGTCTCTGTCCTGTAGCTGGCGTTTGCACATGATTCAACTCGAGTGATCCAGTGCTTCATTCAGTATGGTAATGAGAAGCAAAGGCAAGAGATATTTGAAGAATTGAAAGGTACTTTCTTCCCATTTACATTTTACCTACGCGCTTCTGTGTTGTTGTTCGGATGCACTAAAACAAGCCCTGTTATTTTCTCTTGACTATTTTTAACTTGCTGCTGAAATGGTGCATCTTTCCTCATGAGCTCTTAAAACTTTAAATAATGGCATCTTGTTTTGTAGAGCTGATGTTGTGAAAAATCAAACCAGCTGAATGTTTTTCCCTCCTTCTAGATAGCCTAGTAGAGTTGAGCAAATCAAAATATTCCAGAAATATTGTGAAGAAGTTTCTTATGTATGGGTGAGTATGAAGTGCATTTGCTTAGCTGTGTTGCATTGTTTCATTTCCAGTGTGAATGCTGCTCTTTATTCATGATTGATGCAATATAAATTAAAAAATGTGTCTCTGGAAACATATTTATAGTAGTGATGAGACAGGAGAGTGTCTGGTACTGCTAACAGCAGTTTTTCTTATGCAAAAAGTAAAGCTAAAGCTGTACACAGCGAGGAAAAAAATATGCCAAAAAAAGCTTAAACCCATGCTCAGAGTTGATCTTTGCCTTATATGAAAAACTGGTTTTTAAAAGTTTTCTGTGCTTAGGGTTTAAGGCAGGCATCCTTTATTCTGTAGAATTTATCCACTGGATTCTTTTGTTTCCCTTGAAATACCTTATGATTTCTCCCAGTTCCTGGCTTTCTTGCCATATTTTCATATATGCCATAAGGCTGATCCAGATTTCCTGGTTTCTGTACTAAAACTTACTGCCTAAATGTGCTTCTGAAAATAAAAGTATGGATAGGTCAGCTTATCCCTAAAGTTTTAACCCTTGCTGTCTGTTTTTCCCTGTGAAACAGGACAAAACCACAAATTGCAGAAATAATAAAAAGTTTCAAAGGCCATGTGAAAAAAATGCTCCGTCATGCTGAAGCATCTGCTGTAGTGGAATATGCATATAATGACAAAGCCATTCTGGAGCAGAGGAATATGCTGACAGAAGAACTATATGGGAACACCTTCCAGGTTTACAAGGTGATGTTTCAATACTTTCTAGTCTAAGGTGTTTTAGCATCTTAAGGTATAGTGTTAGTAGTACCTTACCTATCATACCTACTGTTTCTTTTGATTAAATTTCTTTCTGTCAGCTGTCGAAATGTAGTCTAGTTTAGCATATTTAAATGTTATGATTACGTGCACATTTCTATTCTAGATTAACCTTGTGATTTTTCAGTTTGAACTATATAAAATATATTATTTTCATGTATGACCTTGCTCTGCTTATCAATATTGTACTGTCAGAGTCTAACATGTAGTGATCATCCTAGCCGAGATAAGATTTAGGCTTAATTGCCCATTAATGCTGTAGATGGCTTTTGTGTCAGAACTGCCTTATGTCTCATGAGAACGGAGTGTGGGCAGGATGGGTCTGTTTCTATATACGGTGTTCCATTTAGGCTTAATTTTTGGCTTCTTTTTCCATGGAGACTATAGGACTTGAGTCCAAAATCTCTTGAAACCATTTAGATGTAGATCCTCATCAGGCAGTGGGAACCCTTTTTAAAAGTACAACCTCCTTTCTTTTGACTTCTGTTTCTCCTTCTTTCTTGGTGATTTGGACAGTTGGTTTCCATTAGAGGCACAAATAGTTTTATTTGCTACAAAGTACAAAACTGTTTTACGCAACTATTAACTACACTAGAGTGACTTTGCAGCCCTGTGTAAAACACAGCACATCTTTACCCAAGATTTCTGTTAAGATTGTGTAAGAAATTAACAACTCGCTTCTGAGTTGTATTGGTTTTTTATTTACAGGTTATTATAAGTTTTAGTAAAGCATTTTGCAGCACTATTAGAAAGGCATGTTTGCTGTGTTTGTGGGCTGTAGTTTGTACTGGGTGTAAAACAGCCTCTGAAATCAAGTGCAGTGTTAGCTTCCATCATTGTAGTATTCTTGGCATGAATGCTTCAAGCAGTCTTACATTGTGGTGCAAACCTGAGACTCAACAGCGTGTGGGTTTATAAGACATTACAGGGTAATCCTTAACAAGACATGGAGTTTCCTGGAGTTTTGAAATGTGTGGTTTGCTTTTACCCTTCCTGCCTCCAACTCTTCATCCTTGGTCCAGGCCCAGCAAGGACAGTTAGAAGTACATTTCTTCTGATTTTCTATCTAGTCAGACTGTTCTTCTAACAACAGATTCTTTTACAAGAGTTACCAGTGTAATTGTTTAGCTGAGATACTAGCAAGTATTTCTGTATTTAAGGTACATGGTATGTATTCCTCTTCTGCTGTTCTTGAACTGGAATTTCTTGGCCCTTGGTTAACTTCTCAGTTCATTGACTTCTTGCTGTGTTGCCCCCCCTGACATACGCTAACTGTCATGCAGGATTTCTGCTCAGCTTAGGAGACCCTTATAACAGCGCCAATTTTGTGTGTTTTAACTTTTATCTGACAGTCTCATGAAGAGCTGACTGTAATTGGCAAAAATCAGTTCAAACCATAGAAGTAGCTTTTGTTTGCTAATAATGAATACTCAGTTTGTAGAAACTTAAGTATACAGCATTTGACATACTTAAAGTAGATATGCTTTTCATTTTTAAAATTGTAAAAGCTGTTGGTTTTGAAGAAAATTAATTTTGTTTGTGATATTATTCATTAATTTTGATTGAAAAGCAACTGAAGCGTATAATTTTCTATGAACTGGGAACAATTAAACCTCTTTGCATTCATTTCAGACACCAGTTGTCCCAACACTGGATAAAGTGTTAGAAGCTCAGCCTGAAAAGAGGGAGGCCATCTTGGATGAAATGAAACAGATACTTACACCAATGGCACAGAAGTAAGGAAAAAAATTTATTTAAGGTGTGACAATCTGTCATGAACCTGTTTGTTTCTGTCATACAAATAGAGCTATATCGATACTTTTTTAAGCTGTAACATTGCCATGTTGTATAGTAAGTAACTATGGTTTTGTCCGAAGTGAATGAATATCATATCTTAGTTTTGAACTACCCTTCTATAAATTAAAGTGTCCCCTGCCCCAGTCAAGCAATTGGTAGAAATCCCACACTGTGTTGTGCTTCCGTAGTGCATTATTGGATAAGCTGCTCCAGTGGTGTTTAGGAGAAAATACTTTGCTAGGTTTCAGAATTTGTAAGTTTTGGTAGATTATTCCACATATTTTAAGTTCTAAACATCTAATCCAGAATGACTGTGTTTTCTGCACACCACACTGCCAAACTTTTTCTTTTTTAAATACAAATGAAGTATTGCTAGCTTACGTTAAAACCATTACTTGTGAGAGACTTTTGCTTATTTTCCTTTTCCCAAATACAGAGAGGCTGTGATAAAGCATTCACTGGTACATAAAGTATTTTTGGACTTTTTTGCTTACGCTCTTCCGAAACAAAGATCTGTAAGTACGTTTCGTTGTTTTTTTGTTGTCTTTTACCTTTCAGTGGAATGTTTTTAAGTTCATTGTCAAAGTGTTGTAAGGTAACTAGGCAAAAACACACATCTTACATTTGTAGATTTTTACACATATGGTGATTCTAGATAGATGATTGGGGAGTAGTGTTGTATGGACATTTACAGTCACAGTGAACTTCCACACTAAAACAATACTGTTTGTGATACTTGAATTTAAAAAAAAAAAATCTAATGGAACGACTGATGTTTTTCTCTCTCCATGCCAAATGGCCCTTCTCAATAGCTGGGGAATAATTAAAGCCAGGGACGTTGCTTCCAGTAGTTTAGCTAGTGTGTAGTTTCTTAACCACATGTAGCCATTGTCCAAAAAACTCTTGACCAAAATGCAATCAGATTGTGTCCTTCTGTAAGCAGCCTAAACTTTGTCTTCTGCCTCCTCCTGAACCAAGCGTATGGCTTGTTATCACTATGTCTCTATTAAATTCCAGTTTCAAGCTTACCCCAGCCATTCTTGCAAAAACTAGGTCTAAATCCATCTGCATGATGTGACATTGTATAAGCTGATATCCTGCTTGACTTCACCTGTCTTCAGGACGTGTCCATCAGACTCGCCCTGTTTCTGCAGTTCAGCCTCATCTCACTGCAGGCCAGGAGGAACCTTCTAGACTTGCTGTCTCTTACCTACTTCTGCTGGACTGGACTCTTGAACTCTTCTTTGGTACTGTTAACAAACCCAAAGCTAAGGCTAGTAAGGTGGACTATTCGTGGCCTGTTCTGAGTCCAGATCTTACCTAATTAAAGGTTCCTGTGCATGGTTTCATGCTTTGTCAAGAGAATGCTTCTGTATTCACAGTCTTGTGTGAATCAAGGGCCTAAGGGCATATCTGTTCCTCCTTGCTTGGCTTTTTTTGCAGATGCAGTAGCATATGGATATTCTCTTGGGGGTTTGAAAACCCCTTTTGTAAATCTGTTTCTGCCTGTGCATATAGCTAGTGACACAAATCATGTTGTGACTGAGCAGTTTCTAAATAAGTGGTAAAATGCTTGGAACCTTTGACTAGGGAGGAAGAAGTAGCTAGGGATAGAAGGAGAGATAGGTGGGAGCTTCATGTCAAAGAAATCTATCAGATAATAATAGAAGTAGTATCTAGTAACCTGGGAGGGAGTTTTTTGTTTGGTTTAGTTTTTCTTTTTTGGCTGATGGTGTTACTCGTCAGATGGCTTCAGAATCTCATTCCTTTCATGTGAAGATTAACTTTTGGCTGAATCTTGTTATCTCTGATTTATAACATCAACTGGTGCTTAAAAGACCTTTTAGTTCTTCCTTTCTGGCTAATACCCCGTATGTATAAATAAGTTGCATCACCTTCAAAGATTTTCTTCCTAAATGAATGGTTGTCTTTGCCTCCTCCAATTTTAGTCTCAGTTATGAGTACCCTTCTTTAAATTGTCTGTAATAGGACAACTGACAAGCTTCAAAGCAAGTCTGATTTCATAGGATTAATATGATGATTATATGAATAGTTTTGAAAGGAGAAAGCTTATGTCGTTTACAGTCTTTTGGACTCCTTTTGAGGACGTTTTTCATATGTCAAGGCAAAGGGAGTGGTTCTGTAGAGCCAGTGTTGCTCTCTATAGTGTTGTGGGCAGACAAAAATCCTTTCATGCCCTTGCCTACCTGCCTTGAGATTTCTCAGGCCTTTTCTTTCATCTCTTTGCTTTATTGTGTTTTTTTCCCCAGGAAATGATAGAAGCTATCAGAGAGGCTATCATCTACCTGGCACACACTCATGATGGAGCCCGAGTAGCAATGCACTGCTTATGGCATGGCACTCCCAAGGTATTGTTTGGTTTCTGTCTACCCAGTCCTCTTAATAATAATCCAGTCTGAAACTGTGAGTGTGATTGCTCACATGGGTCCTTCTGCCAGCACACATTTTGATGTGGTTAAGTATTTGAGAGCAAGGTTAAAAAGTGGTCCCACTTTACCTATTGGCAAATATTAGCAGCATTTTTTTGTGAATCAGATGGTTTCATTAGAACTTTTATAGTGGAAGCATGTCCTTTTATTTTTACCAGAGTTTTTGGAGATGACGCATAAAGCTTTTCCATTTTAAGATTATTGGCCATTTATTCATCCTGTAGATGTCTTAATGCAGGTGAAATTGGTAGCAGGGAGAGGACAGTAAAGAAGTCATAATGTGGAACAGTGTTTGGCTTTGGAATGCCAAGACTTAGAAAATGTTATAGGAACTGTGTTTTAGTTTCTTCTGCTGATACCGTATCCTGATATACTTTAGGTGTAATGTGTGCCGTCATATAAAAATATTTTAATTCCTTCTTTTTCTGTATTAAAAAAAATAAGACAACGTAGGAAAATAGTCTGCTTGTTAAAGAGTGCAGGAAAAAGTATGAAGTTGCTGGGATCCAGGGATAGTAATGCATCTAAGGAAGACTGAGCAGTGATTGCAAGAGGCAAAAGCAGAAGCACTGAGGAAACTTTCTGCCAAAAAAAGTCTTGCTAGTAAAGGGGTTTTGCAACAGGCTAGAGTCCTTGCTGCTTAAAGTTTCAGGTCCTATTGAATGTGTCTTTACAAATTAAGAGTTCAAGTGCATTTTTCTTCTGTAAGTAATGAACAAGATGTAGGTGAACGTACATGGTGGTTTGGTTTTTGATGTGTGTTTTATTGTTTCAAGTTGCCCCTTTTGGCATCTCCACTTGATGGGCTGAGCTTAGAAACATATCACAGAATCTCCCTGGGATTGAGTCTTTCACAGTTCAGGTTTAACTCTTCACACTGTTTTCAGGTGTTGATTAACAGTACAAATGTAAGTCCTGTTCAATATATTCATCGATGATCTGGACAAAGGGATAGAGTGTACCGTCAGCAAGTTTGCTGATGACACTAAACTGGGAGGAGTGGCTGATACGCCAGAAGGCTGTGCTGCCTTACAGTGTGACCTGGATAGGCTGGAGAGTTGGGCAGAGAGGAACTTAATGAAATTCAACAAGGGTAAATGTAGGGTACTGCATCTGGGGAGGAATAACCCCATGCATCAGTACAGGTTGGGGGCCGACCTTCTGGAGAGCAGCTCTGTGGGAAAGGGACCTGGGAGTCCTGGTGGACAACAGGATGACCATGCAGCAATGTGCCCTGGCGGCCAAGAGGGCCAATGGCATCCTGGGGTGCATCAAAAGGAGTGTGGCCAGCAGGTCGAGGGAGGTCATCCTCCCCCTCTACTCTGCCCTGGTGAGGCC
>VZSZ01000977.1:96960-132359 GCA_013398815.1 Ibidorhyncha struthersii
CTGTTGTATGTGACCCTGCTCTGGCTGGGGGATTGGACTAGATGATCTCCAGAGGTCACTTCCAACCCTGACCATTCTGTGATTCTGTGACTTTGGTAAATAGCCTTTGCTTTAGCAAGCAAATTGAAAGTTATCTTTTTGAAGGTATAAATAACAATTTAGTAATTCAGAATCACTGGCATTATGGGCTTATTTGAGTGTCTTGCTTCTTTTTGAATAGGATAGAAAAGTAATTGTGAAAACTATGAAGACATACATTGAAAAAATAGCAACGGTGAGTGTTCATTAATCATTTATTTCATAGTCTCTGAAACACCAGTGATTTGATACAGGCCAATTTGAATGTGCTTTGGTACTGGAAACAACTATGAGATCTTATTAAAACTAAGTTTAAAATAGTGGTGATGTACTAGATAATATGAAATATATTGAACTTTATGGAATATTTAGAGACATATTGAGAAGGTTCATTGTGGGCAGTACATGTAGTACTATCCTTCTTTAAAGTAGCTGAGCTAATTATAAGTCCTAAATTTTTTTTCTACTTTTGTTTTTTTGAGCCCAGCTTTATATTAGATCTTCATATGGCTTGTTGGTTAATTCTCCTTGTTTGGGAGTAAAATAACATGTATACAGAAGAGGAACAAAAATCAAGATGTGTTGGGGATGTCATTGGAAAGGCCATCTCTGAATGTGTATATTTCTTATAAGATGCTTAATAACTTTTTAAGTCAGGAAGCTTCAAAATGAGTTAATGCTGAAATGACATAGAGTGGAAAAAGTCTGTATTTAATTTTTTTTCTGGGTAACATATGTTTGGAGACTGCAGCACCAACAGAGTGACACTTGCAACCAGATTTCATAGTGCTGGGCAAAATTGCAGCTGAAGAAAAGCCTTTTAAACTTCTTCCCTTCCTGGCTGCTGCATTGTTCTGTTTATTAACAGTTGATGTGGTCTCAGTCAGTAGTCTCCAAACTTTTTCGATCACACAACCCTAAGCATGCATCCCCAGTATATGTGTATCTATGTATAAATTACATACATGTTCTTCCATATTAGTATGCATTATAAAACATACACAGAAATGGAAATTTTAAGGGGTAAGATAAAGATAACCAGTGGTTATTCTTATATATTTATTAATGGTGCAAAAAATATTTTCCTGCACCACAATGGATTGTCTTGTGCATCCTGCATTGGAGGTCATTGGTCTAAGTAGTGTTTTCCTAGTACCAGAATAAGTTAGTTCTTATATTTTATAAGATGTATATTATAGAGAAATATGAGAGAGTGGGTAAATAATAGCTAAAACAACACTGGAGCACTGAAGGTCTGGCTTCACTTGGATGTAGTGTCTCAGTGATGTACAAGTGAATTGTGTTGTGCCCTTTTGAGTATGATAGAGACTTGCTCTCCAGCAATGCAGTAGAGACTTATGACTCTGCGGAGACATGATCTCCAAAAGTATAGAATGTGATTTATCTCAGTTTTAAGCAAATCCACCGTAGAAATAAAGTCTGTATGTAATGTTCCTGCAAGGCAAATCCTATGACTTCAAATGATAATTAAACAGCAGGATTAGGTTAATAGCTTGGATGTGATAAAACAGTATATCAACTTACAATGGCAGATCAATTTAATCTACCTTTGATTTAACAACACGCTTCTCTTAATAAGCCTTGCTTTTAGAGAACGCCTAAATGTTGGGCTTCTCTCATTCTGTAATAGTAGACAGAATTTGCTTGTGGTTCATGTTGTGTCATGTTTGAGACGAACTCAGAAATTTTGATTCTAAGTCAATTAGGATCTTCGTAGAACTTGACTGCATGTTGTTTTTGATGTCTCATCTTTGCAGGGTGAATTTTCTCATCTGGTCTTGCTGGCAGCATTTGATTGCATCGATGACACTAAACTTGTAAAACAGTTAATTATATCTGTAAGTAACTGAATTTTTCCTAAAGTAGTATACTAAGTAGTGTCAGTGTGTTTGTCAGTGTATAGGAGGGTAAGAGTAGGAATCCATCCACGTTTTTTCAAACCATTTAATTTCTTTCCACTTTTTTCTGTTTCATTGTATTTGTGTATTGTGATTATTTTTTCCTTTTCATAGAAGACATTAGCACTTTATATGTTCTCTTTAGTTATTTATTTGAATTAGATTTTTAAGCTAGATTCAGTGCTTGCTTCAAATTGCCATTTTTGTACATGTTCATTCTGGCTAATGGATGACTGGAATCTCTTTAATGTAAGGTCTTTGCCATAGAAGTTTGAGTTCTTCTAGTATTTCAAGAGATTAAATTGGTGGAAAACTTCAGAATGAGGATGTCACCTTATCCATTTTACAAGCAAACCTAAACTGTCAAGAATATCCGGTCCTAGAATGTGTTTATTTTGCAAACTTATTATTGTAAAAATGGTTGTTTAGCACATTTAGCTCTTTTCTTTTGCAGAAGTAGCATCTTGGAAAGTGATACTTGAAAGTTTAGAATAGCTTATCTTCAGGAACACGGCAAAAAGCCTGAATATAGTATACCATGACTTCAAACAAGAAAAAGTACTTGGAGACTTTTGGTTGGATGCTGAAAGCATTAATTTGCATTAATTCTCAACACTTAACATTTACTATGTTGATCATTAAATGACAACTAATATTCTGGATAAAATCCATGTAATATTTTTATCTTGCTTCCAAAATGGATACAGGTAGATATCTGAAACATGAGAGCACTCTCATGTTTTGCTTCACTTACACGGAATAGCAGAATGAACAGTAAGGATAGTATGATCTAGTCTGCATCTGCTTCCTTTTGGAATGCCCCATTTCCCCACCTTCCTTCCAAAAACTACTTTATAGGGTTTCATAAAGTGTTTATACTTAAGATTATGTTTACATGCAAATTTTATCACTTCTAAGATGCTTTACTCTTTAAATTACCATGAAGTTGTTTTCACACTGATAAAAGAGACTTTATAGTGCACAATTAATTTTTATGCAAGCAGGATAATTAACATTGATGCATAGGTTGTAAAGTGCTTATACTAGTACTCATGCTATAGCTTTTAGGACTGATGCCTGAGAGGCAGTGGCAGGGAGGTAAAGAGGAGGCAAATACTCTGCATGTGGAGGAGGAATATGAGGAGAAGGTTGTTATGATGAGTTTTGCTTTAAAAAATAGGAGCAGTTCTTCCACTGAGCAACTTTGCTTAGGGGGGAATTGGGTTTTTGTACCCTAGCATGGAGACTTGGCCATAAGTCTGTTTCGCTCTGGTGGTTGTGGAGACGTGAAAGCATCCCAGTGTGGAGATGGCCTTTCTTTCTCAGTTATATTAGCTGTAATCACAGCTGGGTTTTGTTTCCAGAGTCCAGTCTGCAATCTAACAACTTCTGGGCAAGTTCCAAGCAAATAAGCCCCGACGGATCAGAGCTGTCTTGGTACATGATCGCTGAGGCGTTCCTGTACTATGTTACAAGCGCTCTGCTTTGTGGAGGGTTTATTGGTTTAGATACTGTGTTTGGCTTTAGCTGAGCTTCCAAGTTGTCATTTAATTCCTGAATCATCCGTGTTTTTCCACCATCTGAGATTAAAGATAACAGAGTGTTTACTGTTTGGTCATCCTACCACATCAATCTGGACAGAAGAATAAGGCAAATAAGGAGGAGTGCCTTTCACATAAACCCAGATGTGTCAATTCTGTATGTGAGGTTGGGAACAGGGAAAGGATGTCNATGAAAACTAGTAGCCAAGGATGAGGTGGAAGCATCTAGAAATCAAGCGTTGAAGTGTACTCTCTAAAAGAATCCAACCCTCTAAATTATCTTGAAGAGCAGTTAGACTTCTTTCTAAAACACCTTATACTGATGATCATTCCATCAGTAGTAAAATTTAGCTTAAGAAATGTAAGGAAAATAAAAAAGGTTTGGGGGAGGAGAAAAAGCAGTGGTTGGGCAAGGCTTTTCTGTTTTCTTTTTTTTTTTTTAGTATTATAAGTGCTCAAGTATATAAGGTCCCCACTCTATAGTTTACAAAGTCGCTACTCCTAGCCAGTGACTAACCTCTGGGGAATGCCAGTGTTTTTGGTTAAAGCTCAAATAAACTGCAAATAATACTTCCAGCAGAAGTCAGCTTTATTCTATTATTGACACTTAATTTTTCTTGGGGAATGTTCTGTGATCAGTTCAAGTTCGACTTTTCCTTCCCATGGACTGTTGTTGCTGTTTAGGTACTTATGTACACTCCCTTGGAAGTCAGTATGGTATTAGTGATTACTCTTAGATGATGTGGTAGGTGATGCTCTATATGTCTGGTCTGCTAAAGTTATGACTCTTCCTGAGCTTGTATTTGTACAGCATATGACATTCCAGAATATGTGTTGTTCTTTGAACTTGAATGTATCAGTGAAAACAAATCCTGTCCTTTTGTAGTATTTTCTAATCAGTGACATTGATACACCTGATGAACACATTTTAAACCGTAATATTTTTTTTATTTCTCTCACTTCTCCCAACTTTCATTCTGATTAAAGTTTTTTTATTTAATTTTACAAGCAGATATAAATCTTATTCACAGTATGTAGTTTTCCTTTCCTAAGTTTTGCATTTGAAAGGTAATCAGTAATTACTGATGGCTTAAAACTATTATTTCATTAATGTTTTCTTGCTGTTTGTTTACTTTTACAGGAAATAAATTCCTCTTTGCCCAATATAATAAACAACAAATATGGAAAGAAGGTCTTGCTGTACTTGCTAAGTCCTAGAGACCCTGCACATTTTGTTCCAGAAATCATCACACTTCTGCAACAGGGAGATGGAAATGCCTATAGGTAACCAGATATGAAGGTTAAGTTGTTTTCCTCCAAGTTAACACAATGTGTCATGATGGGTTTAATTTCAGCTTTTCTTTGTAATATAACTAAGTAATGTAAATATATATAAATAATACATAACTATTACTAGATATGTTAATTTGTAGTTCTTATTTTTTCATTTTTGGTTTAATGTTTGTATATGGTGATTGGTGACCAGTAATGTATTGGTGATGAGCAGTTTATTCCCTTTCTAAAGGGCAAAAATTGTGGTGTATTCTTTGTTGAAACTTATATATCAGCTTTGATGTAGCAGAAAATTTTTGATGTACATTATTGGTGTTTTGAGTTGCATAAATGTACATCTGAAAATCTAGCAATAAAAATGGAAATTGTTAATTTGAATTCAATCTCTGGTATTGACATTGATGCTTATCAGCTTTTGAAGAAAGAGCAATTTTAGATGATTAGTGAACTGTTTAAGAAATGCATCTCGGTAGTTGGGATAACAGAATGAATAGAAAATAAACAGATTAAATTGTCACTTAACAAAAAACTGTTTGCTGACAGCTTTAAACACTATATACTTTCTCACTCTGTGTGTTAAAATGTGTGTGCAATGTGTGTTTAATTGTATGTGAAACAGAGGGAAGAATAATGCTTTCTTTTCCCCTTCCAATAATTTATAGCGGTCTCAAATAGTGTATATGTTCTGAATTTCTTGTTGCTTGATGCGCATACAGAGCAAGTCTTCTACAGTAATGTGCTGTCTCTTTCATCAGTAAGAAGAACACTGAACTCCGCCGACGTGAACTTCTGGAAGCCATTTCCTCACCTTTGCTAGAATATTTGCAAGAACATACCCAAGAAGTAGTGGTAGACAAAGCTACCTTTGTCTTGGTTGCTGACATCTTAAGAACAGCTCTTGGTGACATCCAGCCTGCACTAGATGCAATTGCTAATTTAGCAGCAGAAGAGCTGGTTCCAGGTGGCCGTGATGGGCAGGTAATGTAACAAGAGGACAAGGTGCTGAGATCTTGTGGAGTGTTTGCTTATTTTATATTACTAAAATGAAGTCTGCTCACTTTTTCCTGCACGTAAGATGCCAAAGTACTGCCCCGATAGCACTCATACAGTAGATGTGGTCTCTGTTTTCTGACATTTTCCTTTCATAGTTTATTATTATTGCGTCTGGTGTGATGGAGACTTGAGACAGCTTTTCATCTGAGTTGTAGAGCAAGGTACTACCTGATCGTGAATCTTCAGAACTGCTTTAAACGCTTTGTGGGAAGGTAGCTGACAATCATGTTACACAGACTCTCTTTTAATGTTATCACTATGCAATCAAGCAGTTAGTAAATTTTTATAGTTCATTTGACTGTTTATACTGAGAATGATAGGGTCTCTTAGCTTTCAGGTATTTGTATCTCCATGCAGGGAAAGATCTTAGATAACAGATGTTTATCTTTACAGTAATAGCTGTTTGTCTTTACGTTATGACCTTCTCTTCAAAGTGTGCCCCTCCCCTATTTTGTTGAATTAAGCTCAGTCAGGGGTGTGTGTCGACTAGAAAACGCAAAACGCTGTGTACGCTATATTTAAGAGAGATGCCCTCCAGATTTTCCTAGTTGTGCTGAATTTGGTCTGTCTTTCCCCTTCTTTAAGATGGGCATTTTAGAGTTTTATGAGAACTATTCATGTTTTCCGTGAACCATACGGTAGTGAATTTTCGAGTCTGTGAAAATGTGGAAAGTCTGGAACTTCTTGTAGAGGCAGCTAGCCCAAGAGATCCTGCTTAGTAAGCATGAAGTACCTGGGGAGGGGTGAATGAAACTTTGGTTGATATGTTTTATATTACTGAAAGTCCGATGTTACAGGCAAGGTGGTAAAAAACCAAACTGGACAGTTTAAATAAGTATTCAGATACTTGCATGAAACTTGTTGATATTTGCATAGGTGATGACTAAATGGATCAGTGTGATGTGGTGTCTGAGGGCAGAGTGGATAAATCAGGCAGGAATATTTATGGGCAGACAAGTAACTGCATTTTGAAACATCATCATTAGATAATTTGGTTTTGTTTTGGTTTTTCCCATTAAAGCTTCACATTGCAGAGCATCCAGCAGGCCATCTGGTTTTGAAATGGTTAATAGAGCAAGATGAAAAAATGAGAGAGAGTGGAAAAGAAGGTATGTTGGAAATTCAGCTTTCAGTTATCTGACCTAAAACAAGATTGGTGCATTTATTTCTTTGAATATACTAATATATGGAAAATTTAACATACTCTCTTAAGATTATTGTTTCTATCTTTTTGCTGTTGTGAACTGTTGTATGAACAGAATGCCAAGGATACGTTTGCTTTTTCTGCAAAGCAAGTACTTGTCTGTTTTTCTTTTCTCAGGGGTTTACTGTATATTTGGGACAGGGTTCATTTCTGTGCTTAAAATGTCTTTATAGCTTTGCTAAATTACACAGCAATTTAAAGGATAATAATAGAAAAAGTCTTTGTAACAGAAAGACTTGTTTCATTAGTGCTTGTGAGCCAAACTGTAATCTTTACTGTGTTCATTATTACTGCTGCTAGGTTAATGCTTTATAACTGTTACTACAATAATTCATGCACAAAAATAGGACATCTTTGCTATTTTATATCCCAGAAGGCAGAGATTGGGCACAGATGTTCTCATCTTAATTTAGCTTTTAAACTTATTTTATTACATAACTGTAAAATCTTGTTGTGTGAATCACCATATCCTAATAGAGATTACTTTTTCTCATAAAAAAAACTCAAAAAATGAAAGGAGGTGGGGGTGGCAAAGTATAATCTGGAGGGAACTTCTCGNNGAGTGATGCGCTGCTTGGCGTGGGGGGGGGGGGTTCTTAGTAGAATTATCAAACTTTTTTTTTTTTCTTCTTACTACATTCAGATATCCACTGTTTCCTTTAAAAATGGTTAGTTTGGCTTTATTAAATGTTTCTGAAAGGAGGCTGTTTTGCTACTTCTCAAGTAGATGATTAAAAATGTGCAAAGAAGTTTTATATGAGTGTCTTTCAGAGACTAGCCTAACTGAGATGATAATAGTTACCTGGGCAATTCCCATTTTGAACACAAGCTATTCCCTTTGGCTTCTTTGTTTTCCTCCAAAGAGTGCACCATCCAGAATTGTTGCTCTGAGTTTATGGAACTGGCATTAAAAAATAAACAAATTGTTATCACATAGGGAACAAGTTGCATAAAAACTGACCTGTTCTTCAGATGGAATTCTGATCTAAAGTGACAGTGAAAAATAGCTTCAGTGTTTGTTTGGAGGCTGGAGTTTGTTGGGGTTGGCTGGGGTTTTTTTGGGTTGTTTACTGATACATTTGCTCAGCATACAATTTGTCAGAGCAGTTTTCCTGAAGTTCAGTTCTTCAGATTCAGCTGGGGCCTGGAGTTCAGTGTAGGTTCTCTCTATGGCATGTGCCATTAGTCCAATGAATGTGCAAGTCACCTTAAGCTTTAAAAGCTAATGAAGAAATAGAGCCCTGTAGCATTAGTATAGCTGAAAGAAATAAGGTTCCTAGTGTTTTTTTATGTACCAATAAAGCATTAGGGCGGAAGTTTTAAGTAACTTCATCTGTGCAAATTCTGTTTCTTCAGTTGTGGAGTCAGATGTATCATTTGTCAGCAGAAGTGTGTATGTATTAGTAAATTACATATAATTATGTCTTATGTCAGTTCTTACCAAGTTCTTTCTTTGGAGCAGATGCCTCCTTTAAGAGATTAATAGCTTTTGACACCCTTTTAAAAAAGCAACAGCAAGTTTGCCTGCTTTATACTAGCAAACTGTCACAGAGTGCCACTATTGCCTAACTAATTTTAAGCAATACTTGGAATTAGTCAAACATCTATAAAGGTATTCATTGCATTGAATAGTCAATTATTTTGTGAGAGCAAAACTTTGTGAATATTTGGTGGCTAAAAAGTATTTGATTAAATCATAACTGCAGAGAACTTTTAACAGGCTTCTTTGTATAAAGATGCTGTCTTAATTTTTTTTCTTCTCCCTACTCCTTTCCCACATTTTACAGTTTGCTTTGGAAGAACATTGGTGGAACGTGTTGGTATTGAGAATATGAAGACCTGGGCGGAAGTAAATCGAGGTGCCATTATTCTTTGTTGGTATGTAAGGCACATAGCTATTTCTGATTAGGTTCCAGTGTTAATTTATTGAACAGCTAAGAGAACATCAGTCGAAATTTCTACTAGTAAAATGCCATTTTTTGCTCAATGTGTACTGTCTTTCATGCCACTGGTAGGTCTGCAATGGAACAGGGTACTGGAAAAATTCAAACCAGAGTTTCCTTGGGTTGTTTGAGCTCAGGCTTTTCCAGTACTAGGAAGTAGCTCAATGTTGGGAAATATTAAGTTTAAAAACCAAATTTACCTTTAAAATCGTGCCAATCACATCTTGTTTTACAAGCATAAAATTCTCAAAAGAGCACTTCACAAATAGCTACATTATAATTAGTTCGGAAATACCTGTGACTGGCAGCAGCATACAAGAATCCAGATTTTATTTTTTTTTTTGTAACTTACTGCTTTGTGTTGATGCCTTAATTATGGAACCTAAGTATGTCTCATACTGAAGTAAAAAAGTGTTTGCAATAGAACATGCAAAAGAATAGACCATGCAAAGGCTTATGATGAGCTGACAGGTTTACAAGTCTGAAGCAGTGAACCATGCAACTAGTGAGATTAGAAGACCCCACAGGAATGGGACTAACAACATTTTGTTTTATCAAATACAAACAGCAACAGGTCTGTTAATCATGCCTGTATCTGTCAGTGTCAGGTCATAGAAACCCATGGTTTTGTCTTTAGCCTGAAGTGTGTGGTCTATGTTCTGGAACTGCTGGGTCAGCATTGCACTGCTGGCTGCTCATAAAGACTTGCACTGAGCCAAAATCAGCAAACAATTCAAAGGGACAATATGATTTTGAAAAATAAAAACTTCTTCTACCTTTATTCTGCCCCACTTCTCCCTCTCCTAAAGTTACCTTAGAGTCCTTGCTCTTTGCTTTCCATCTCTTCTCTTTATGACTTCACAGTGAGGCTACTTTGACATTTGTGCTCTTTTACAAGGTGAATCAAAAGCTATTTTCACTAATAGGACTTCTAATCTGAGTTTGATTCTAACTTTGTTTAGTCATTATCATTCAGAGCACTAGTGAGAAGAATTGGTAGTAGAAGAGTAGTTGCAATCCAGATACAAAACCTGTTTACGCAACATCATAATAGTCATATGGGTCTGGCTGTTAAGATTGTTCAGCTGCTAAAATGATAATACTTTTTCTTTGCCTCTCATAACGGGCCTTTAGAATTCAACTTAAAGGCATTAGATGCATTTATTATCTGATCCTGTGCACAGATGTTCGGTAAAGGTTTGTTGTAAAGGCTTGTTCATTGACAGTGTATTAATGCTTGGACTTTTTTCCCCCCTAACTCAAGGCTGAGGAGATTAATTTAACATGTGGTGTTGCTGGTTTATGTACTAAGCGATTTTGATTGTCCAAATAAAGTTGCAAAGTAAATTAGTGGATTTTTTTTCCAAGTATAACACTTTCATAAAGCTTTGCTTGTCATCGTGAGAACAGTCTTTTAATAGGTTTTGAAGACTTACAGAAAAAACAGGAAACTCATAATTGCTTATTAGCAAAAACAAGCACAGGAGCGATGTATTTTATGGAAAAGTCTATGAAGAGTGTCAATCTCTGCCTCTCTCTGCTGTTACTGGTGGCATTACAGGGTGGGGCTTTGAAGAGTGTGCTTTGTTACCAGGAAGGGGAGCTTGTCTCCCAGACTGTCAGTCNTTTAGGCATGAGGCCCTTTTGTTTAGGCAGCTGAGAATGCACAAACATAACCAGCTGCTTCTATTCCATTTTGTATGAGACCTGCTTACCACGCTAACATGTAGTAATTAATCTCATCTTTGTTTAACTGCATGCATTGAAGTCGAAAGGTTACCTAAATCATACGGCAATGGTAAATTTAATTTATTCTGGTATAGATAATAACTGCAATATTTTTTTACATAAAATTGTTTAAAAAATATTCAGATTCTTTTTTTGTCGTAAAGGAGCACAGATTTCTCAAACAGAAGTGATTTTCAGACACTACCAGCTCTCCCTGAAGCTATGACTGACTTTTTGTTTTGTTGTTGGCTTTTGGAAGCCATCTGTCACGTGCAGGTCTGAAACTCAGAATTACCCAGTCAGTCCATTTGAAGATTTTTGGCTTTCTAGTCATCCAAGCTTATTCACCAGTTATGAGCAGTTCATTGCATGTGCTTGATTGCTTAGTTACCTGATACCCTCTGGACCCTCTCCTTTCATTGCCCTACTTGCCTTTAATTTGATTTTTCTAAAAAATCTGGTGCATCGTTCTGACCTAGTCCAAGTGTGAAGAGTCCTAAGGTAATGAGAGGGCTATTTGCAGACATTACAATCCAGCTTAGTGTAAATAAAGCATTCTAAGTACTTGAATGTCATGGATGCTGGTCTATTTACATTTCTACATCTGACTCCTCCACAGTATTTTTGAAATTGTCAGTGGTGACAGGGTAGAAAATGGATAAAAACATATTTCACGGAAGGTCTTAATTGATTTCTATGTGTAACTTCTGTAACCTGTAAAAGTTGTAATTTATATCCACAAAACACAATACATGCCTGCTTACCAGATCTTGGAAGAACTTTCAGAATAATAATTAAGAAAAAAACAAAACACCAAACCTGTGTTGGTCTTTTGGCCATATTATCAGACATGTAGATGTTCTGTATTAAAAATATGGTGTCTTGAAATATCTGTGGATACTGAGAGTTTGAAAGCAGCTTTACACGTATAGCTGTTGGTAGATGAAATTCCTTTTTAGAAATATATAAAATGCAGTCCAGAGTGGCTTGCTACTTTGTATGCTTTTTTTTTCCTGGTGGTGAACCACATGAATCTCTACATATTAAATACCAGTGTGTTCAGCACATCCTTTGTCAGTCTTCTTGACTTTCTTGTTGTTTTCAGGGGTGTATGACCCTGGGGTGGGACCAGGGCTGGTTCAGCTGAGGAGAAGGGGGGGTACTCAACAGCATCCCCGCCACACGAGGGGATGGAGGAGAGCAGGACTCTTCACAGCAGTGTGTGCGTGGCTGGAGGGCAAGAGGCAGCAGCACAAGCTGGAACATGAGAGGCTCAGGCTGGAGATAAGGAGAAGTCTTTTCCCTGTGAGGCCAGCTGAGCAGTGGGGACAGGACTCAGGGAGGCTGGGCTGTCTCCTGCACTGGGGGGGTTTCAAGCCTAGACTGGGTGAAGCCCTGCGCAGCCTGGTCTGACACAGTGCTTGAGTAGGGATCTGCTGTTCCCCCCAGTCTGATTTATCCTGTGTTGTTTGTGTTCTGACTTGGTGTTTCATGCTTTCTGGAAAGTTTTAAGTCTTTTTCTAATAGGGTCAGCATATATTCTTCCTAAATAGTTATTCTTTCCTTACATGGACAGCTTCTTTTCCTATGACTACATGCTGACCTTTGACATCCTTGTTTTTTTTCCTGTTTCTTGTAGCCTTCTCCGGAGCACCGATCAAAAAGTGGCAAATACAGTCAAAAAAGGACTGAAAAAGCTTGTCCCGAAGTTGAAGCTGAATAAAAATGTAAAAGGAATAGAAGCATTATTGGAGAAATTGACTTCCTAGTGTAAATGAAGCTAAAAAGACAATTTACGTCAATGCAACCAACTGAGAGTTGGTAAGATTTTTACACCATGATTGTTTTAAGAAGCAGTGTATGCATTTGTAAATTAAATAATTTCTAAAACAAGTTTTCTGTTGTACTCATTCTGTTGTGGTTGTTCTCAGAGATTGAAATATCAAGAAGATTTAAGAGCTAGTGGAAGCTTCTGAACATGTAATCAAGAAGTTAAATCTTTCCTGATAACTTGCACAAAAATGATTTGAGTCTTGTTAAAATTTGTGTGTATGTTGTCATAGTTACCATAGAAACAGAAGCATCTGTTCTGGAGATATTCTTATGTACTGGGCAAATACACTTGTTCTTAATCTCCTTCTCTCCTGGTTTCCTAAAAAAAAACAAAAAAAAAACAAAAAAAAAAACAGAGCAGAAAAACTACTCAAGTCCCATTCTTACTCTGTGAAGGAGTGATGGAGGCTCTCATCCTTCAGGAATTAAAAAGAATAGAATGAAAATAGCACCTCTGATTTTTTTCAAAAAAGGTCCTGAAGGAGAGGCTGACTATGTCAGTGGACCACAGTTTGGTTTTCTTTTTCTTAAGTCTTCTGAAAAGTACAGACTCTCAAGCCCTAATAAACCAGAGGGATTTGGGGTTTTTTTTTGGTGTCTTCTAATATGGGAGGGATGAATTTAGTATCAAATAAGCGTCGTACTGATTTCTACTGTACCCTATTTTGATCTAGAAAAATCAAGCTAGTATTTTATTTTCTCATTTTAAGCAAAGAAAGATTAAAAAAGAGCAAAACTTTCTAGGTAAGGCATTTGTACAACACCCTGGTGGTATTTAATGCCATGCTGATAGACTGATCCAGAGGACCAAACTAATTAGATCTCCAACTGTAGGAGTCGCTCTTCTACTGTCGCTTAGCCTGATAGGATGTGGCTCCATATTTAATAGCAGATAGTTAGCCATTATTTCTCCTAAGATACAGCTTCCTCAACATAAAGGACAATGCAACTAATTGGAAGTTACCAGCGGTTAAGTAAACTTGCTTAAGTTTCTGTATTTTACATACTTCGAATCATTCTTATAAATTACTGACTTTATTGTCAGAGGTCATGGTGATCCACAACTACTCCTGCAGTCCATCAGGAACTGCAGTGCTCAGCACCCATGAAAATCAGATTACCCACTTTGAGACTTAGACTTGCATGTTTAGCATGAGGTAAAATACTCTGGTTCTCTAGGGAGCACCCGTGTGTATACAGTTGCTGTAATTGTAAAGTACATTTTATAGATGTGCATGTTTAAGTATAAATAGTTTATCCAAAGTAATGAAATACGTGGTTTCATCTTAATAAGTAATCTCTTTCTTCTCACTAGTCCTGTCAAGGGGGAACATTTTTTTAGTATAAAAAAATAAGATACCTGAATAGGCAAATAAAAAAAAATCATAAACCCAATTATCTTTCATAGTTTACTTAGGTTAATTTAAGCAGTATGTGAAAGTTACAGTTAGAAGAAGCATTTCTGACATTGTTTCTGTTTGTATCTGTTGATTTACTGAGACTTTGCTGACCGTGCTTCCCCCTAATTCCACCTAGGCTTCTGAGGAGTAGTAAATACTGAAAGGTTAATCCCAATTAGACCTGATTGGCACTGGCATTAAGTGTTCATGCTTGTAAACACATCCTCTCAGTTACTGAAGGTTGCAGCTCATTAGTTTCTGTAACAGGATTTTCTTTTGTGACAATAAAACAGATCATTTTAATTAGCAACAGATAATGAATTTAAACTGTAGTGAACTGTTTATAAAGAAGTCTCAGTTACTGCCAAAAAACCCAACCTGAACGAAATACGCAACGGATTTGTGACTGAATAATTAGTGGTAGAGTAAAACGGGGTGGGGGGAGAAGCCTGATGCAGCCCTTCTCAATTTTCAGATTATTGAGGGGAATAAAGTAGTGCTTAGAATCTGGCACAGACATATTTCCAATCAAGAGAATTTAAAGGGGGCAGTGAAAGTAAGTCATAGCTAAAGATAGATATTAATAAACTGAATAGCAAAAAGCCGTGTAAGAACGTCTGCTTAAGTGAATCTGATTTGATGCATTGATGGTGTGCTTTAATTTTGGTTGCTTTAACTGAATGTCTACCAGGTGGTTTATTTGCATTTTTGAGGATGTATATATTATTTACTTTTAGTTATGTGTAGTAATTTGGAGTGACCAGCTACTAATTTTCCTTACCACAATTAGAGGAATGCCACTCTTGATTAAGTAGACATCAGTTAAGGTTACGCTAAAGAGGCCAATATTTTCCTGCCAGGGATAGAACATAAATTTTACTGCCAAGGCGTGTCTTTAACATCAGTTGAAACAGAATCCTGAAATAGTCTAATGGAAGGAGAGGAAAAAGAAATTATGGGGAATACTAAAGACTGTTTCAGTCACTTAGGGTACTTCACAGAATGGATGCATTTTTCCCACTGAAAAAGTTGGTTGGATGCAGTGCGATTTCTGTCCCCGTCTGCCATGGGTGTCTCTGTGACTGAAGGCTGAGAGAGAAGTTGTTTGAAAGACTCTGAAGCAAAAGTATGTTTTTCAGTGTGTCCTTTTTCTTTTGCTTGAAATGTGCTTGGGAAGCACTTCTGCCTACTTTAGATTGTCCAAACTGGTCTAATTATTGCCAGCATCTTCATATAGCTAGCAGTATGTTTTTTTTATTGCCAAGAAGACAATGGAAGTGCACGTGCAGCAAATATCTGTGTCTGTGCGGCTCACTCAGAAGAGAAGCTGTTTCAGGAATTACGGGGCTCTTGTTTTAAAGCTGTCATCCGGAGGTGAAGAGACTGTCCCCTTGGCCATCCCGAACCAACACCTCTCTCTTTCACTTTACATAGCAGAAGTTGGAGGGTGAACAGCCAATGTTTAATCATTGTGAATGCTAGGACAGAAGAGGTGGTGATGATTATTTTATTTTTGATTCTTAGAAGACAGAGGACCCGTTACCTTGGTAATAGTGTAGATTAGTGTGTAGTAGTATATTTCCCATTACCTTGGAAATAGGATTATGCAGATAGGTACTATCACAACTTTATATCTCTTGGTTTTAAGGTACAAAGGAACCAACTTCCCCCTTTTCTGCTGACAGCAGGAGCTACCAAGAGCAAGCAGTATTTTGCATTTCCACTGGCTCTGCACCAGCTTACCTTTCCTTCAAAATCAGAAAATGTACACAATGACTGTGAGTTTATTTTTGAGTGCAGAATTGAGGACAAAGTGGTGTCAGCAGAAAATGCAGAAAGATTGAAGTAGCTGGAAAAAAAGGGGGAATGTTTTGGGACACTAATACACGTTGCAGGCAGACTGTGACCCATCGCTTGGGAGGTTTTCTTCTGTCTGTCTCTTGCCTAGACGGGTTGTAAACTCGTCAGAATGGACACAGGGCCATATCCATGTATACACACTAGTTGGCACTTAAGGGTTTGTACATAAGTGTTCTCACTGTTTCTGTGGTATGTCTAAAAAAATTAGAAATGGTGCTAATAAAACATTAAAAGTAGGGGGTTTTGTTTCTTCCATCTTTAAAACAGATTCCTGAAGTGTTCATTGCATTAATCACACATTTCCTTCTGACTTCCTGGAAGAAACCTGTAGTGCCCATTAGACAGTTGGCATTATCAAGTTCAAGATCATTGTCAAAACCCACCCCTTTTGCCTCGCTAATGTGCACAGCATTTGTCAGCGGCTTTGTGAAATGCAAAAGTTCGCTTATTCTAACCATGTTATTCTTCCAGCGCTTCTCCCCTTTTCTGCATGGGGTTTAAAGCTCTTGTATCAAGTTGCTCCCTTACATGCTCCATTCTGTAAGTGGCACTTTATTTCACTGTTAACAATTTTTTGTTGTTATTTAAAGCTCCTTATTTTGTCTTCTGTGTCTTGCTTTGAGACCCTGGACTTCTAGGAGAGGTAGCCTTTTTCAAGATCTGTTAATGGTAGATACCATTGTACATTGTACCAAGTGTACTAACCATCTAGTAAAGAGAAACAGGCATTACTAGGAAGTATTGCTATTAAAGAAATATGAATCTGTTATACTGTATTCTCCACCTTTTCTCCAATCCCTGTAACTGCAAATTTCAGCAGTGCAAGCTTTCATTGACATGATTTTTTTCTTTGAAGCATATGCAAAGGCCCTAAATCACTTTGCTGCAGCATCCAAAGTAGCAAGTGGAGTAGAGTATCATTTACAAGCTGTACTAGGGGGAGGGACTGAAGGAAGGGAAAGCCACTGATAGCTGGAAAGCTGGAAAATATGCCAGGTAAACTCAATCTTAGTTAGCAGCAGTAATTCCTTACATATGACAAATTTAATATTATATGTCTCTGTGATTTGCTCTTGCAATAGTGATATATTTAAAGTTTTGTCAAGGGCCATACTAGCTGAAGTGGGTTTAGTCATCTTGTCATCTGCTGTCATGGAAGATGTTTTTAGTTGTCGGATTTTTATGCTCTTTCAATTAGAATGTGTCTTACAAGTACACTTGTGCTTTACAAAATACAAAAATCTTACAGATTCTCTAATTTACCCTGTCTTCCCCACAGCTGCTTCTACCTGTTATTTCTGTGGCTTGTTAGTCTGCGCTAACTGGAGTGTGTCTACATGGATTACATCTTTTATTAGAATACTGGGACAGTCACAAAAGGCATATGGGAGGGGGCGACAGGAGCTCTGGGTATGCAGGCGTATAGGTGCTAAAAGCATTGAACTAAGTCATCAGAAGGTTTTTGTAAAACAGACAAAAAAAAAAGATACTTGTGGGGCAAAAAAAAATACTGTGGCTTTTCATTTTAAAGATGTACTGATTTATAGGCATTCCTGATAAAACATGTTTTGTGGAAAAAGGTAATAAGGGAATATGAGAATTGGTTCAATACGTTGCATTGCTCCCAGTGAGTGGTTAGGTGAAGAAGGTTGGGTGCCGCAACACCTGCTATTGAGTTATCTTCACAGCGAGGTAATAGCACCAGTTTTTGTGGCAGTTAAAATCATTCTTATGGTTGAAACGCTTTCGGAGGCTGTTTTACAAATTGGTGCCATCAGTTTTTCCACTTAAGCATTTTTTTCTGTTGTTTTTTTTTTTTTTTTTTCTTTTTTTATCTGAAGAGGAAAAATATTTAAAGCCTGTTTCAAATTCCAAGCCTTTTGATAGTGGGCAGTGAAAAGAACAGGCAGTACCAATTTAAAGACATCTGAATGGTTTGTCTTTGAAAGAATTAAAAATGGTTGAACTTGCAATTTTACATGTCAAATTTCAAAGTATTTTATTAGCCAAGGCCCAGGCACGAGGGAGCTATGGGGTCTGCCTTCCAGAATCAGTGCAGCTCACTGGCCTCCGTGCAGCTCCAGTGATTTCCCTTTAAAATGTCCTCATCAATGACAGATGCCAAACATAATGTTTTATTTCCTATTTTACACGGCATCATGCCCAATTTGGAGGATGTTTGCTCTTACAGATGATGATTCAGCTTTGCAGTGTCTGAGCATTTGCCTCTTCAGTTTGCTGCTTGGGTGTTATGAAGTGCAGCTTGGAATCAGCCCTTGAGACGGACAGAGCTATGGAGAGCACACGGAATAAGCGCCATAACAGTGCATCTCAAATCACCTGTTTTCTTCTGCTTGAGGTGCACTTTGTGTGTTTGCCGCTGGTTGTGCTTTGTCCTTTAATCTTGGTATGGTGCACTGAGGTAGATAATTCGTGTATGCGCTGTCCGCTCTCAGCAGATGCTGATCAGGTTGCAGTTGCTGCAGTGTGTAGACCTTACTTTCCAACAAGTGACTTGCACCGCATCACAACACCTAGGAAGCTTTTTTTTGTTGCTGTTGTTTTTAACTTGTTTCCAAAAGTTGTTTGGGTTTTTTTCATGAAAATGAAACAAGATAAGCAGTGTAAGTGTCATTAAACCAACCTTGGACCACTGGACTGACCACTGTTTTACTCAGGATTCTGCATAACTGACCGTGAACAGAAACCATATTTATTCATCAAAATTTGTTTTCAGACAGGTAGGCAAAGTGCCTTAGGATAATGCACTAATGTAGTGAATCTGCATCTCTAATGGTGAGCATTCTCGCAGAGAGCGGATCTTACTTGTTCAAAAGGTGAATTTTGTGGTAGGATTTGAACAAAGAGGGGAGGTGGCAGTCTGTGCAGGGAGAAACACAGGGAGAAGGCAGGCATATAAGGAAGTGATCTCCTGTGCCATACCAATGAACTAAAGCTGGAAGCAAGCAGGTATTTGCAGATTTCTGAAGGGGGAGAGATTGGGGGAAAAGAACTTGTAGTAGAAGGAAAGATGCCTTTGAAAAGCAACACCAAGGCAAATTGCACTGGGACAATGCAAGTGTAATAGCGGTGTTACAGCTGTGTCATAGTGGAGGCCTGTGGAAGAGGTAAAGCAGGAACAGCGTGCTTTAAACCTTGTGTGTCTTTCTCTCTTCTCTTCCACCCCCTCAGTTGATCTAATAAATGTGATTTTGCATCCAGCAGCTTGCCTGCTGCAACACGAGTCAGTGTTTTTCCTTCTGCCTCTGAACAGAAGATGCTGCATCCCTCTCCTTGCAGTGGCTCTGGCATTTGTCAGGCTATTCATTAAGTTGATTCAGTTCACAAACCAGTTAGAGGTTTGTGTGTGATGGTGTTGAAGTAATTTCTATTAGTGAGCTGATAAGATTCACTGAACAAAGGGCAACCTAGTTGAACACCAGAGCACAAGGTGAGCAGCAGCGTTGGATGGTAAGGCAGCAAGAAGCATTAGCCAGGGGCAGACCATCGTTTTGCAGGACATCAAACTTTTCTTTTAGGTTGGCTGAGCTGCATGATCAAACCTGTATTTCAAACTTCTGTATAAAATGGCACCATTCTCTCTTCAGTGCATGGAGATTTAGAGGAACATGCTTTGTACTGCCTGGAAAAATACTCCCAGAAAATCAGCATTACTTTAAGCCTGCTGTGCCTCAAAGTGGAATGACAATTGGTTGAAACCTGTTTTGATTGCTTATGTTACATCCTTTCAGTAAAAGCCTGGACAATACTCCCTGCTCATCTAAAACAATCCATTCAACCTACAGTTAAGGTAACTCTCTTGAACTTTTGTGTTCCCTGACTAATTTTCTAGGGTTAATGATGATATTTTTGTTTGCTTAAACTGTTCTAGAAATATGCAGAATGAATATTAAACATATCCTGACATCATCCAGATCTGCCTAGAATAACTTCTTTCATAGTAACTTTTGGGGAACATTTTAGGCATTGGAGCTGTCTTTCAGAAACAGAAAAAAAAAGGGGAAATTCATCTCCAGTGTAATTAATACAGCATTAGAGTGAAGATTCATTTAGCCCATAGGGATGATAATACAGATTTTTGCAGTACAGATTGAATTTTAAGTTATTGTAAACACTCCTGCTGACAGGACTGCGGGCTTCTGGTACACCGTACCTGAAGAAGATGCAGCAGATCTAGCTAACATAGCAAGTAGCGGGCACTATTTTTAAGGAAAAGGAGAATCTGGCAGGCTGTAGCCTGTGGGCGGCAGCAGTGAACAATTTTCCGTGCACTGGACTCTCCACAAGCAGACCCAGCTACCTTGCCCTTTCTCACGGGGCGCTGCCGCCCCCGTCACAGTGGCAGGCAACCTGTGTGTGATTTCCTGAATTTTCCTGAATTTCTGGAGCTGGAGTTTGGGTTTTGTTTCGGGTTTGGTTTTGGTGTGTCCCTCACACCACCCCCCCACGCCCATTTGTTTACCCAAATTGAATATTTGGATGTTAAGATATTTGGAAGTCAGATCAGCCTGACCCTCAAGACTTGGCTGGAGCAGGCTTGAGGAGCGCAGAGTCCCTTTGATGTCATTGTGGATCCGGCTTATGCCAGGGCTTGATCACAAAGACTTGACCTCAGAGCCCAGCTTTTCTGCTATGGGTGGGCTGTTGCATTCATCTGCAGTCCATGCCTTTGCCTCCATACGTAGCTTTTGGTAAGGAAAAAAAAAAGTGTGAGTGTCCCAACAAGCAAGGCTGCTCTTTTATGGGTATTGAAAAGTTCCTCTGCAGATAGACACAGTGACAGGGCTAGCTGGTTTTAGCCCTGTAGAGCTACGTTAGCTCTGCAGCCAAAGCAGGTTCTGCCTTCTCTTTGCCAGCTGGTAGTAGAAATGCTTCTCAGGCAGTTTCCTCTGCCAGAACTGGCGAAGGAAGTAGTGTTGCATGAGCAGGTGGTGGCCTGAAGAACGGTTGTCAGTGGTGGTGAAAGACTGGCTTTTAAGCATGGTACTTGTTTATTTGGTTATTAATAGGGGAGAAATGTTTTTGCTTATAAATGGAGCGGATCTGCTTCAGAAGTTAGAATAACAGTACGGAGTCATTTTATAGAGTAGAATTAAACTCTGACAAGTTTTATTTTAAAACCTTGGTAATCTGTTTTTCAGGACCTACCTGTAGAATGCTTTAATTTTTCTCAGCATATTTCCATTAAATTACCTAAGTACATAAAAAGCTAGTACCTCTGACCTTTCCCTTTTTCAAGCTAAGATAAAGAGCTGGATTACAGTCAAATGCCATGTAATTTCTCTACTACTGAATAAAGAAGTTAATAAAGGTTTTGTAAATAGCAGATAAGCATGAATCAAACATTTTTACGTAACAAAAACAATGTTCTAAACAGTTGAAGCTATTTTTTTAAACAAGGAGACAATTTTTCCTTCCTAGGCTTATTGATAGTCATTATTTTTCTCCAAAAACTTTGAGGTATACCTAGTTTATAATCTTTAAAATTATATGTATTTAAAGACTGAATATGACTCTTTGCCTTAGAAGCCTGGGAATAGCACCAGATGTCCATTAATCCGTGGCTTACTGTAGCTACCCCTTTAAGTGCTATCTTTCTGAATGAGAAAAGCAAACAGCTGCTGAATTGCATTGAAAAAATGATGTTCTTCTAAGACAAGGATTTGTGCAAAAGCATATTCTAATTGGAATTCTTTCTAGTGTCTCATGTAAGGGCAGACTCTTTAGTTTTCTACTGGTCCCACCCCTATTTGTTTATTTTTATTTTCATTTTTCTCTCTCTTCTCTTTTTCTCTCTCTCTTCTCTTTTTCTCTCTCTCTTCTCTTTTTCTCTCTCTTTCTGTTCTCTTTTTTTTTTATTTTTTTTTTTTTCAGTAATTCCTAGGCCTAAAATGAGTAGAAGAAACAACAGTTAGTTGTCCTAAAATGAAGCCAGGCCATCCAGATAAACTGACTGTTTCTTCATCTACCAGACGCAACATGTTTGCTACGTCTGTAGTGAACAAAATGATAGAACATATTTTCCTTCTCCCTCTGGGGCTCATTAATCTCTGCAATTAGTTGAAATAGAAGACTTTAGCGTGGCCACATTCAGAGAGGTTTCTAATTTCTCAATGGTTTGAGAATCCTCCACCGTTTCCCCAAAACCTCAGCTATGCCAAATTAACAACTCATAAACCAAGTCCTATTTACTTTAGCTTTAATAGTATTGCCTATCTTTGTTGTGTTTAAGTGTATTTTCCCTTGATGTGGTTATTTTGAAATCTTTTGATTGCCAAAGCCCTGTGGCATTCAGTAAGCAAGACAATCACGGCTGTCCTGCATTATTTTTGGATGTCATCATGTGTATCATTTGAGTGTTCCATGTGCGTAATCTAGGGACAGTGATAATGCCACTGAAAGCCTTACTGGATGTGGCAGAAAATGAACTGAGAGTCCTTCTCAGAAGGAACCACTGTGTCAATAAAAAAATGGCAAAACCGGTGCATCCTATTTCAAAACCAGCTGATACAGGTTTGTACAGCCTTCTGCAGGTTGTCAGAAGTTTATTCTGTGGGAATATGAACTTCTTCCTTCCTCTGAGCTGACTGGAGGTCCTCTTTGTATGGTATGAGCCTCAGACAGGATCTCACACAGGAGAGGAACTCGAGGGAGGACGTTGCTAGTTAGCTATCAACAGAAAATGCTGGTACTGACAGCGCTTTGGGCATTTGGGGCAATGTCTGACTGGTATATTGGTACCTCAGCTTTAGGCATACCCTTTCCTATTGAAATGCACAGACTTACGCCACCCCTAAAATAAGATTAATTAAGCCACAAGGCAGAAAGGTGCATAAGGTAATCCAGAGAAGAAAATGAACATCAGTACAACCACCACCATACGCACCCCCCAACCGCTAACTTCTAATTTGTTGGAAAATGCCTTACTCCACTAAGGACCCATTCACCTGCTGAACGCAGCAGGGCAGGTGAGCCAGGAATTACAAAAGAGAAAAACAGCAACTTTGTGTAGTCTTCTGCTTCATATTCCACGTGGCAGTTGCCAGACATCTGTCCTCCAGACTGCATGCTTCTACCACCTATCTTGTGTCAGCTCTGGCATTAGCCAGAGCGCTCTAAACTGGCTGAGCTCATGAATCAATCAAGAATCTAACCCTGTTCTCCCAAACTGTCACATTTGTGTGTTGAGTCAGTGCACAGAGGAATCAAAAAGGTACCAAAGCTGCCATCAGCGAGATAGTGGGACTGGATGGTGGAGGCACGCAGGGGGAAAGTGCGTTGAGAAAGAAGAGAGGCAGCCGCTAGGTAAGCTGAGCTGCCTTAGCTGTGATGGCCTCCTTGTTGATAGCACCCAGATGGGACCTGGTGGTACCGGTTACAATGACGTCTTCTCCCAAGGGGCCAGAAATTGGCCTCCTCCGTGCTGGGAAGTGTTTAGGCCTATGGCAGTTAGCCTGTTGGGTACTCTTAAGCAAGTTTTGACTTTGTGTGGCTGCAGTGTGCGGGGACTGACTCTGGAGTCCTTCCGGACTAAATCCTTCAACCAAAAATGGCTTGGGCCAGAGGAGAGTGAGCATTTGGGAAGATTTTGCTGCTTGGTCAGGGTACTTTCATAGCTCTTTATTGAAGCAGGTCTTGTGACCCACATCTTTCCACCCAGCAGAGTGCTGCAAATACCGAGCTGTGCAGAGTTCCTTTTACTGTCAACTGGTGGGTCATTATTTACTCAGTGCAAAGTGGAAGAGCTTCAGCTAGAAGGTTGGAAGAGGCCCACTCCAAGCTGTATTTGGATGGTTAGAGCGGTACTATGGGACTTGTGCATTAAAGTTTTGTTGGACATATAAGAAAACACTCACTGAGGACATTCAATTCTGACTCCTGACTAAAAGAGAGAACAGTCCGTTTTCTCCTGCTCATGTTTTGTGTGGAAAGCCTATTCACTTACATGTCTTGAAGAACGTCTACTTGAATGGGTGCTGCATGTGAGGCAAGTGGGGTGGAAAACAAGACTGGTGATTTGTGTCAAGTCTGAGGTGACGGGTAAGTCCAGCCTCGGCAGAGTAAGTGCTCAGCCTCTGGATTTCTCTAGGTGGCAAGAAGCTGCTGAGCTTGCCCTGCAAGGCTGAGCATCTGCTGCCCATCTGCATGATATTATGCAAGTACTGACTCCTTCAGACAAGGAAATTAATTTAGGGTGTCCCATATCTTGGAGATCTGGGTAATCATCAACATTTAAGTCCTTTTAATAGCTCTAACCCAAGCTGTGTGTTGAAAGTAAAGCACAGTTGTGGTTTTGCATGCTTGTAACCTGCTCACTGAACTGCAGTGGGGGTCTAAGAGAGGGGTTTCCTGTGGCTTCAGGAAGCTCCACGTCCTGTTGTTGCTGTGTAGAGGGGCCATGCAAATTAATATCATCCCTAGAGCCAAAGTAAAGCAGCTATTCTTCTCAGTGAGTGCCAGGATTGTGCCTGCTGCATTGTGTGCAGTCCAGAACAGCAAACATCTATCACGTTCAACTCCCAGGGCTCAGCTGTGCCTTAAAGACATGGTTTGGCTTTTAACAGCACTGATCAGCACACAATGTGCTGACTGTCATTCCTAAAGAACAAAATGACAGATGGGCTTATGATATGTTTGTCTGGAGGTAGAGAATGAGAAGAGCAACTTGCTTACTAATTACCTTCTCACTATTGAAAGGAGAAATGTCCCTATGCTTGACACAATTTGCATGGACGTGGCAAAATTAATGAACTTTTTCACCCTTAGCTGTCCCAAGAGCAAGCTTCACACCATTGTCTTCAGTGTGGCTGTGAGATTTGAATACAGCCATTTGTATTCAGCAGGGCAGCGCAGACACAACATGAGAATTCAAGAATTTTAAAACACATTTCTGCCATCAGGCTGTTTTCTAGAAAGAGTGCTGCTGAGTAACAGCCATGGGTCGTATCAGTGACTGTTACCATTGCTTTTTTTTGTTACCCCTCTTTTTATGCTATCTGCATCTAAGTATCAATAAAATAACTATTTCTTCAGATCTGTTATTCGGGTTACTATTTTTAAACTGATATGACTGCTCTTACGTAAAAAGAATACTCCTGATGTGCTACAAACTAATGTATGAAACTGATTCCATTTGTTGTTGATGTTGATGTTATATTTGTTGTGTAGGTTTTGCGGTGAGTTTCCAATGCATGAGAAATTTCATCCAGCTGTGCAAGAAGGCTCAGTAATCTTAGGAAGTAAGGTACTACTGGGGGTGAGCTAAGGTATCAGAATTGTGTCCTTAATGGCTGTATGTACCAGACAAAGTATCTTGACTTTAAATTACATTTAAAATTGGTTACAGATAAGTACTGATAAGATCCTTTGTATGAAAAGTCTTTATGAGATATTATCCATTACATGTTTCATTCAATTATTTTTTTTAAATGCTGCTTTAACACTTATGTCCCGTGGCAGGCCTATTATTATTCTAGCAATTCAATAAGTAGATACATCAAATGCTGTAAAACAAATTTGGTTTATCACTTAATCCTATACCTAAAGAAGGTTTTGGTTTGGAAATATTTTCAAAATTGATCAATGACATTTATCAACTCAGACTCCAGACTCTTCACTAGTTCTTGGCATAATGAAAGATGGTTATGGAGCTGGTGGTAGGGGAAATACTAAAAGCAGTGTGTTGCTTGCCTAGGTATGAAAATGGGAATCATTTGCAGGGCTGCATTGGAAAAATAAAATTGGAACAGTGAAGCATAGCTGACAGTGGAAACAGAAGCTGAAAGCTAAAGTAGTATAGATGCTGATAATATTCAGGTAAATGCTCTAGGCTGTTTTCCTGGTTTTGAAAGCTGGTACAAACCCAATTTCAGCAATGCAGTCGGTATATCGGGTATTCTATTTGTTTAATTTTTGAGACTGCCTTGACAGCAGTGAGGTGGCTGACTCTTAATGGCAGCAAGTTGTTTTGCTTTGGTTCGATGATGGTGGGTCTTTATTGTGGGTCTAATTGGTAGCAGAAGGTTACGTCTTCATGTGGGTCTAATTCAGAGTTTCTGGGTTGTTAATCTGAAGAATGTCATTCCAGATAGTTGATGAGCACTTAAGTGCTGCTCACAGCCTAGCAAAGCCAAAAAAAAAAAAAAAGTTGTAATCTGAACCTTTTTTCTTTTGAAAACAACCTCTCTCAAAACAGATTTCACTGTCTACTTTTGTTATTTTTGGCCTTTTCAGTTTATCTTCAGTTAGCTTGGCTGATCTGTTTTTCTTCTTTCTCCTTCAGCTTCTCGGTTCCCTTCCAGTATCCAGAGCATAAACTGCATCAGTGCTGTGATAAAGGGCGGGTTGCACCTTCTCCACAGCATTCAGATAGTTTCTTCATGGCTCTCCGTGTGAAGTCCACCTTCCCTCTTTCTTTCTTGAGAGCTGTGTACTCGTAGGCCTTCAGCTTGCTGTAATAGTCTGAGAATTTGTTGTAGAGAATGGAGATGGGCATGCCGTTCAGGATTATTCCAAATGCAATGCAGAGGAAAGCAAATAGGCGGCCAAGGTGAGTTTCTGGACACATGTCTCCGTATCCCACTGTAGAGATGCTGACCTACAGGCAAACCAACATTCAGCCTATTAGCTGAGAAGAAGCATAAAAACAGATACGTTCAGGGATCAGGGACAATTTTAAAGTGAGTGTCTTTGCATCATAAATCTGAAATACCCTCTGCTGCCTTCTTTTCTGTTGCATCCATCTTATGCAAAAATCCCTAATTAAATAAAATCCCTCTCATGCAGTAAAGAAAGACAACAGTGCAGTTTGACAGCATTCAGGGAGATTTTTAAAACTTCGTCCTGCAGAGGGAATTTCCAAACGGTTTCCACACCAGTCTGTCCAGAAGGTGGGTTTGCTCGGCTGTGGTGAGCGGATAGAGATGGCTCACTGACTGCGCAAATCCAGTGATAACTGCAGCCCTGCTCCCTCATCGCATCACTTGGAACAGATGCCCTGTGTCTAAATCCAGTGTGCTCATAAAACCCAGTAACTGGGGACTTATTCTGAGGGTATTTTGAGTATTACCTTTGGTTGTCACGTATGTTTTATGAACTAATGAAAAACACATGAAAAGCTTCAGCTAATTGTGAAATATATTTTTATAATATTTGTACTATAGGAAGAAGTGACCCACGACTTTCTAGATAAGTTTCTAGACAAAATCCCCATTAATGGTTACATACCTACAAGGAGCTGTGGAAAAAACAAATGTCTTTCTCTGTTGTCTGGAACTTTTTGCTTGTAGTGTATGCTTGCAACATACATGTTTATAGTGCTAAATTATTTGATCTTCAGGCTCAGCTGTATGTCAGAGGTTACATAAGTAAGGTGTATGTGTGCCTTCCATAGGGTGTATTCCTGCTTGTTTTAACTGTCAGGTACACAAATGGGAAATTTTTGCTGAGTTCCCCTTTGAAGAAGGCTTTTGGGGTTGTTTAAAATGCTTGGGGTTTTTTGTTTGGGTTTTTTTTTGTTTGTTTTTTTTTTGTGGGAGTGATGGTATTTAGTATATCCACTTTATATGAATCTGTACATTTTGCCATCACATTGTCTACCTAGCTTCACAGAACTTTTTCTTCCCCGCCATCAGCGTTTTCTCTTTTTAGCCTATGGATATATGAAGGAAATGTGTTTTATGTGGAGCCGGTACTATACCAAGTACAGCAACATTTTCTTCGTAAAATTTAGGTTCAAAAGTTCATGGATGTTTGCTTATGGGGATGCTACCTATGAATTATGTACTCCCAAATATTCAACATAAAATAACTCCTAATTTATATACTTCCACTGCACACATCTTGATGATTTATAATTTTTACATTTAGTAAATATGACTTATTTTTCTCTGGCAGGTAAAACTTGCAGGCTTTTGCCATCTGGCACTTCCTAGTCTGTGCAAGGGATCTTTTTCAGACAATGAATTTTATTTAATTTTTTTCACAGTATCTCAACACAGTGTGTGTATCTGTGAAACAGTAATCTAAAGCTTTGGCAGAAATAAACCACAGGCAGTAGGACTTTCACTGTAATGCCTTTGTGGCTCTAGCACTCAAATAAGTCTTTGGAAGGTCATGGTATGCAGCCTGTCATCCTCTAATATGCTAAATAAAATGTTATTTCAAATGAAGAAAGCATTAGGGTACAAAAGACAGCACTGGGTAAGCACATTTGTAGGATGCACCTGGTGCTTCCTGTGGAATAAAAAGGATTAGTCACTTGGTTTAATGGAAATTAAGTCACTGGATTTGAATGATAATACAGGATAAATATCTCCAAAAATAAATACTGAGATGAAGGCAAGATGTTTATCTCTACCAGCCAGGACAAAACCATTATCCTGTGATAAGGTTCTGTTCCACTGGCATAGTCTTCTACATCGCCTGTGACCGTTTGGGAGAGATACTTCTCTGTGTGTGAGACTGAATGTTGTTGGATTTTAATGAAATTTGAGTGATCCAGATATCTTAATTTTCACTCTTAAAGAACGAATAGGCTTTAAAAGAGTTTTATGCCTTGGAATTGCAGTGTGCACGCTACAGCTCCTCTTTTGGAGACACTTGCTCAGCTAAATAGGCCCTTCTCATGTAGTCATAGTCATATAGGTTTCTTAGGAATATCTAAATGATTATGGTATCACCAGCTTGCAGAAATGAGCCCTAAAGATTTTGCATATATCCTGCATGTTCAGAAAACAAAATATAAGGCTAATGTCCTTATTTGAGTAATGCATAAAGCATGATTTTTTTCATAACCTGTGTATATCACTTAAAGATGACCTGTGAAGGTCATGTCACAGGACCTTTCCTTTGTTGACTGATTTTTCCCTCCTTCCCATGCCCTGGCTTAAAGGATATTCAACATATGTACATATGCGTGTATATGTATAAATGTCTACGTGTGTCTGTAGGCCCAGGTTATACACTAAATCACTACAAACAGATGTATGGCAAACCACCACACCTCATCAGCAGTTGCTGAACCAGAAGTGCAGGCCATGGGCTTTGAGGGCTGCTGGCCAGCAGAAACAGCCTTGGATGGGTTGGGGTTGCTGTCCTGTGGGCTCCACATGCAGTTCAGTGCCTCCAGTGCCTACGCTGATCAACCAGCATGAGAAGATCTTCTGACTCCTTTCCAGGCTTTTTGCATGGGTTTCATTCCCCAGGGAAGTGACTGGGACATAGCCAGCCCCCGGGAGGTCAGAAGTGCTCCTGCGACGGTGCTATAATCATGGGTTATGGAGGCCAGCATCAGGTGCTGCAAAACGACATGTACGTGATGACAGACTAGAACAAGCCTTAGAGTTATGGACAGCCAAGATATGGGCCCTTTGCCTTCTCTCAGTACCTGCAATGTCTAGCTACCCTCTGATTTGATCCAGGCTGCTATAGATATGCACATCTTCAGCAGCGTAACAGAGCAGTTGTTTTCCAGCTCCAAAAGGCTGCAGGCAGCAGCACAGGCAGGGATCAACTTCCACCTCTCCCCAATACCCTTGGTAAAACCACCCCCCTCCCTGCAAAAACAATGCTGTAAAAATTATAATTGTGAAACTGCCATGCTTGTGCATGAAGATTACCTGTTAAGTATCTGCTTCCAGCCTGCAGCTCCCTCTCCATTGTCTGCTAGTCTTGATAAACCCAGAAGTGTTCCTATTGTCTTCACAGCTCACCTTGAAGGATATAACTATAGTTTTGTTTTCACAATAGTTTGAGAAGTATTGGTTAGCCTTCTATAAGTGAATGTATGTCCATCCTTGGGTGTTAATGCAATCAAGGTCTGGAGTTGAACTGCTTCCTGAACCCTTTAGAGTTGAATTCTGAGTTTGGGATGCTGGAACAGTTCTGCCAGGACATTGCCAGAGCCAGGAGGCATTTAAGCAAGGTGGAGAACTTTAAACTCTCACAGCTCTCTGTTCCCGGCTAAATCTTCATGCCCCTGAAAGATGTGAACCCAACGGCCTGGAAAATGCTGCCTCAAACACCTCTGTGCATAACACAGTATTGTACAGGTCAGCGATCGTTCAGACCTCTCAAAGAGACGTGCCCAAATGCCTTAGAGCACTAACCCAGTGGCAGTCTCTAGGAACGAGGTCATTCGCTCTTCACTCTAAGGCTTTTCAGCTGAAGCTCAGCCAGTTGCCCTCACTCCAAGTGTTTGAGATGGGACTAAAATCACACGCTTTCTGGCAGAGGTTGCAAAAAAAGATTCAAGGTGACATTAAACAGCTCTCAGTACTGACTGAAGTGGGATTCAAACCAGTGACCTAGATGTAGAAGGCAGTTTATCCCATTATCAACCCCTTGAGCCATTCTGCTTCTTTTTGTATTTATTCCTGTGCAAGCCTGGCATGGTATAAATAACCACCAATATTTAGTGTGTGCACAGACATGAGCCTTAGATGTGCCACTTAAGATACAGAACACAATCTCTTGTGTAAAACAACTGTTGGTCCTAATGCATTTTCAGTGGCCAGAGCTCTGGGACAGCTTTAGCTTTGCAAGTTTGAGTGACCAGCCTATATTTAATAAACTACGCCTTCCATTTTGCAATGGGTCACAACAGATCTGCAAAAAGAACAGGAATGAAAATCCTGTGCCCACCTGAAACCAGCTGGCCTGAAGCAAGCCTTTTTCTTTTTTTTTTTTGTTCTTGGCAACACTGACAATGGGATTAAATGGGGAAATGCTTTTCTTTCCTGTCTCTTTGCTCACTTCTTTAAAAGTGTGAGCGCTGTCTGCATTTGGTCAGATGGGAATTTCAACACTGTCTGCCTGATTGAGCCCTGATTTAAGCTTACAACAGAGATAAACGTGTGCAAGTGTGTGTGTGTGTGAGTGAGTGCATATGTCCTGTAAGCTCAGAATTCAGAGCAGATGTTCACTGATCTGAGCCTGCTGTTTTCAAGACTATCAGCGACTCTAGCAAGGAAGGGGAGGGGAAGGGAGGGAGGGTCTCTGGCTATTCAGCAAGGTGAGATGTGTTTACTTACGGCGGCCCACCACCAAGCATGAGGGATGCTGGTGAAGTTGGTACTGGAGACATCATGCTCCACTGTGTAGACCATGGCAGAGAAGGCGAAGATGCCCATGGCAATGAAAAGCAAAAGGCAGCCCACCTGCTGGTAGCACTGGCGCAAGGTAAAGCCGAAGGCACGCAGCCCTGTGGAGTGGCGGGCCAGCTTGAGGATGCGGAAGATGCGCATAAGGCGCATGATGCGAAGCACTTGTCCCACCTTGCCCACCCGTCCCACCTTCTCGATATCGTGCTCATGTTGAGAGCCCCGACCTCGGGGCTGGTCGTCATCAGCAAAACATTCAAGCAGCAGCTGCAGGTAGAGGGGCAGGATGGCAATGAGATCTACTGCATTGAGGGCGCTGCTGGCAAAGCGGCGCAGGTCTGGGGTAGAGACCAAGCGTAGCAGGTACTCCAGTGTAAAGAATGCAATGCACAGGGTCTCAATGTGCTCCAAGACAGGCCGGCTGTCCCCACTCTTCCGGTCTACCTGCTGCATCTCCTCCACTGTGTTGAGTGCCAGGGCCACCACAGAGATTAGCACGAAAAAGCTGGAGGCCACTGCCATCACCTTGGCGGTGACAGAGGAGAATGGCTTCTCCATGAGGTTCCAGAGGCGCCAGCGCTGGGGACCATAGTAGCGCATGTGGTGGAAGAGCTGTTCATTCTCCTGAGCCTCTGCCTGGGAACGCAGCTCACGCTGGACCTTCAGCTGCTCACTCAGCTCATCACGGCGCTCCTCGAAGCAGATACGGCAGCAGCGAGGTGTGTATTTGAGCCGCACGCCCCAGTAGCTCAGCTCCTCCAGGAAGCTACGGGGACACAACTCATCCCGCACACGCAGCACCCCCGAGGCATAGAAGTTGTACACCAGCTGGAAGACGGCTGGATCCCGGTCAAAGAAATACTCATCTACCTGAGCAGCATAGTCATCGCACAGGCCCAGCTGGCAGCGACGGTCAGTGGAGGTAGCCAGGCGGCCCAGCCGGGTCTTGGGATAGATAGCCACTGCCTGATACGTGAGGTGGTAGCTTTGGCCACCAACGTTGATGTTCAGCACAGATGAAGTGGAAGCCGTGGCTGGGGCTCCAGACGAAAGGGAAGGAGAGCAAGGAATAGATGACGAGGGCTTGTTTTCGCCCTCAAATGTGTCTCCGATTGGCCATTTTCCTTGTTCTTTTTCTTCCTCTTCCTCATCTTCATCATCCACATAATAGTTGTAATTCCCCTCAGGTCCCAGGAGCAGTAGGGGCTGGGAGTTTAATGGAGCGGTAGCAGAAAAGCCACTCTGCTTGTCTACATGCGTGCCTTCATTATCCTTCCCCTTGTCGGGCTGTGGGAGGACATTTGGTGCTTCCCTCTCTCTGCCTTTATGTTTTAGGAAAGGAAACTGTCGCTGCATGTTAAACTGGAACATACTATTTTTCCTTACTCTTCTCCCTTCTTTGCATTCACCTGATCAAGGAATTAACACCAGTCTTTTCCAACACTACGAAGGCTGACAATCCTGTTTTCTTCTCTCTTTATCTGAGTAGTATCATGCACAGCAGCAGTTCTGCATTTTTCTCCCTGCCAACCACCACTCCAGTTGTTGTGAAAGCTCCGTGTGGGATATAGACACATGAAGACTGCTGTTGACCGTTTTAATCTTGCTGACAGGGAAGATCTGAGTGCTTAGAGAAGGGGATTTAAGGGCTATTATCCCGTTCCAGCCTCATCTCCCTCAGGCTGTGACGTGAACGATTATGGATCCATAAATCTACAAAAAATCAGTAGGGGAAGAAAAACCCTAAAGTTTTATTGCTAATAAAACCCATACATTTTCCTAATTCAAGTATATATGGATTAAGGATAATCTCAAAATGAAAATATATGAGGGACAGAGAGGGGAGAGAGAGAACATTATGCATTTCTTTCATCTATATGCGTATAGCATGTCTTTTTCCTTAATGAAAATAATGAATAACTGATATGCAGCTACTGGGTAGGTATTCACTACAGTAGCTCTTAAAACATTTTCCAGAGGTGAGCAAATAAAAGTTGTCCCTTTTTATTCCCAGTTAGAATAGTTTCATCTGGTTAAGGGCTGAGGAAAGTTGCAGTCTGTGCCTGAAGCTTTGGCTATGCTCTGGGAGCGTAGCTCTCATGTTCCCCTGGACCCAGTGGAAGTGAAGGGCAGGGGTGTAAAGGGGTTTCCAGCATGCTACTTCACTTCAAACTCTTCTTGAGCTGCTGAGAAACAGAATAAAGCCACTCTTGTTTCTCTTGCAGGGCATGTTTAATAGCATAAAGCCAGACTAGGTACCTAGCAGGACAGGAGAGATGCTTTCTCTTTGTTTTGATGGAGGTTTCATCCTCAGCTGTGGTTGAGATGGCACAAGCATCTCCAGTGACAACGAGCATCCTGAAAGCCAGGTTACTTCCCCTCGTCACTGGGTAGTGACAAGTGGGGAGCACTTCAGTTGAACGAGAGCTCCCGTAAAACAGAAGCTACACACGATAAATGGGTGGCTGCTTCTTAGCCCCTGAGCTTCTTAACACCAGCTCATTATTCCACCTGTATCCAGGCTGGTGCAGGAAGGGACAAGGCACTAGAAAACAGCTAGCTTTGGCAAAACCCTTGCTGGTCTGGTAAACCTTCCATCTGCAATCCTCTTGCCTGCTTTCCACTCACAGCTCCCTGCCCTTTCACGCAAGCTGCTGGGACAGTGTACCCCAGAGCACCTGCAGCAGTGTTTTTCCTTTGTCGTCCTCAAGCTCTTGTTCTCGTGTTATTAATCTCATGGTCTTGTGCCTGAAAACCCTAATACTGTTGGTTTGGTGGTGTCCCATGTGAAGCAATTGCTGTTGCCATGAGAATCAGCCCTTCTTTTTCCCCTTTTCCCTACCCCCAGTTGTAGCTTTTATATTTACATTTACTAACTCTTGACAAACAGCAAGACATTATAGCTGAGCATTTTGCAGTACTTTTGTTCTCAGGCTGCATCACACTGGGTGCACCACA
Source organism: Ibidorhyncha struthersii (assembly GCA_013398815.1). Taxonomy (NCBI): domain Eukaryota; kingdom Metazoa; phylum Chordata; class Aves; order Charadriiformes; family Charadriidae; genus Ibidorhyncha; species Ibidorhyncha struthersii. The sequence goes on from VZSZ01000977.1 coordinate 130,893, forward strand.
CTGAATAGTTCAAGGTTTCTTCAGGTCATGCTGTTTAAGGCCTGGCAATCCATATTTAGCTGCACTTGAAAGTGTTTTGCTTCATGAATTTGTCTCCACTGCAGGTTCTCTTTCTTGATGCAAAAAAGGCAAGGCCCCTATTAATAGGGATTCTCAGTGCCTTATTACAGATACCAATCTACTTCGCAGTTTTATTTGAACACTAAACCATGCCATGGTGAGTCCCTTGTTAGCACCCTTAATGCAAATTAATGTCCAATTTCATGACTGCTTCTTTCTCTTCTTTCTAATTAAGACATAAGAAAAAAAAATAGTCTGCAATGCCACCATTTTACTATTGAAAACTCCTGAATGTTTCTTAATCAAGATTCTGGTTAGACTATAACCATATTGCTCTTGCCAGCCTTCACTGCAGCATTTCATTTTGCTTTTTGTCAGGCTCCCTGTTCTCATTTCTGAGAAGTATCTGGTAAGGTTTATTGCTCACTACTCAAAAGATCATTTCTCACACCATACTGCAGTAGCAGGAGCTTTTACAGGGTGAACTTCATGACTGTCAGATGCCAACACCTCATGAACCTGGACTAAGATCTTGGACATCACTACTAGGCAAAGCAAGAAAGATTGCCAGCTTCACTTCTGCTCAGACTAATCGCTTTGACCTAGATATTCTTGGGAATATAGCTCTCAGGCACCTGGTATACTCTGCTTAAACTTGCCTCTAAATGACAAAATAGGTAAAATAAATTTGCTTTATTTATGTTCTTTACTTTGGAATGAAACATGGTTCTGAGCTGCTAGACTCTCAGCCTATATAGATAAGAAAATGAAGTGAGCAGAAAAGACTTCCTTCCCCCACCCCCTTTTTTTCCTTAGCTACCTTATTCAGTGTGCCATTTATCTTCCTAAGTGTCATTAATAAGAATTGTGTAATGTCTTGTATGGGGAGGAGCGGACTTCAGGCTGCTGAAGGAGCTAGTTAGTAAGGTCCCCTGGAAATTTGCTTTTGAAGGTATTGGGGTCCATGAATGCTGGTCACTTTTTGAGAGCCATCTATTAAGAGTGTAGGAGCAGGCAATTCCAAAGTGTTAGAAGTCAAGCAAGTGGGGCAGAAGGCCAGCTTGGCTGAGCAGAGATCCTCTAGAACTTAGGTGGAAAAGTATGGACATTGGAAGCAAGGACAGGCGACACAGGAGGATGACAGAGATGCTGTTCACCACTGTAGGGAGAAAATTTGTGTGGCCAAAGCTTGACTAGAGTTCAATCTGGCCATCACTGTGAAGGACAACAAAAAGAGCTTTTTAAAATATGTTGTATTAGAAATAGCGTGGCCAGCGGAAGTAGGGAGGTGATTGTGCCCCTGTACTTAGCACTGGTGAGGCCACACCTCGAGTATTGTGTCCAGTTTTGGGCACCGCAATACAAGAGAGATATCGAGGTGCTGGAGCGAGTGCAGAGGAGGGCAAC
>VZSZ01000982.1:0-12664 GCA_013398815.1 Ibidorhyncha struthersii
AGCTCCTTGTTCATCCATGCAGACCTCCTGGCATTTTTGCCCAACTTCTTTTTTGCTGGGATGCATTGCTCCTGAGCTTGGAGGAGGTGGCTCTTGAATATTAACCAACTTTCTTGGGCCTCTCTTCCCTCCAGGGCTTTATCCCACCGTACTCTACCAAGCAGATCCCTGAAGAAGCCAAAGTCTGCTCTCCTGAAGTCCAGGGTAGAGACTTTACTGTGTGACCTCCTCACTGCCCTAAGGATCTTGAACTTCACTATTTCATGGTCACTGCAGCCAAGGTTGCATTTGAGCTTTGGATTCCCCACCAACCCCTCCTTGCTGTTGAGAACAAGGTCCAGCATAGCACTTTTTGTTGGTTCGTCTGTCACTTGGAGAAGGAAGTTATCACCAGTGCTTTGCAGGAACCTCCTGGATTGTTTATGCCATGCTGTGTTGTTCCTCCAACAGATATCCGTGTGGCTGAAGTCCCCCATGAGGATCAGGGCTTGTGCATGTGAGTCTGCTTCTATATGTCTACAGAGAGCCTCATCAGCTTGGTCAACTGACCAGTAGCAGACCCCCACTGTAAGGTGACCTGTCCCTGCCTTCCCTTTAATCCTGACCTATAAACCCTCAGTCAGTTCCTCATCCATCCCAGGTAGAGTTCCATATACTCCAGCTGGACATTGACATATAAAAATAGTAAAAATCTACTTGTGAGTGATATGTCACTAAATTACATGGCTTTCAGAACAGAACTGGGATGAAAGTACCATTTTTTTAAGCCTATACTTTAATAGAATACAGAAATCCGTAGAAAACTTGTTAATATATTGAATTCAGTCACAAGGATACAGTTATGCAATTTTATTCTGGCCATATGGTTGGGTTTTTTTTTCAGCGCGCTTAATATTCTAAGCTATATCCAAAAATGATTAAAAAAAAAATTGACAGGAAAGCCATATTTTACTGTAATACTTCCCCTGTTTATACTTTTTCCAACCATTTTTTNCTTTTTCCAACCATTTTTTGCCTACTCTTCTTTCAGAAGCAAGTACTAAAAACTTTGTATTTATGCCATCCATTTATTTTCAGTAGACCAGCCAGTCGCCTTGGTTCTGTGCAATTACTGAACACTTATTTTTCTACCAAGTGTTGCAGATCATCCGTCCGTTACACACCGATACACACACACATCCTGCCCCGGCTTTACTCAGGTGTCTCTAAGTGCTCTGCTTTCTGCATTACCTCTGTGATGTTCCCTTCTTAGCCACCCTATTTTCTCTCCTTTCCCTCTCCGAGCAAATTTGGGAGTAATTTCACAGCAAAGGCAGCCAGAAGGAGAGGTGGGAAAGCATGAGGGAGGCAATTGACAGCACTCAAGTGCAGTGACTGTGGTGGTTCTGTCCTGCCAGGGCATCATTTGCAAGACTTCCCCACAAATGGCACAGCTGTTACACTCATGAGTTTATAAAATAGCCTCAGACCTACACATGGGTTTCAATTTTGAAACAAATAGACAGCCATTTTTTCAATTTGACTGAACTTGGATGTTATATTGAACTGTTTTCTTCCTTTTTTGCTTACACTAGTATCTAATTCTAAGACAATGTTTGTTCAGCCTGAGAAGGGCAAAGGGCTGAAGAGAATGGAAGAGGGGCTGAAGAGAAGGTAGGAGGGACTGTAGGAGGCTTAGTTGAAGTGTTGATTATCCAATGTTTTCAGTATAGCCTCAGTAAGGACCAAGATATCAATACCCTGAGATAGTAATGCATGTAAAAGAGTGCTTTCAGGAAAGGCAGCAGTCCTTTTATTGCAGAGGTGTGCAAGTGGTCAGAGTTCAGGCTGACTTAGAACCTAAACAGAAATTCTGGCTTCATAGCAACACAGATCTGCTATGGGGAGGTTCCAAAATTCATTCACTTTTCTTGTCCCTTGAAGATTCTTTCCTGGCAAGATGTATGGTAACAGCTTGGTATCATTCACACCTCATTAGTAACGATAGTCACATGGTCTCTTCATCTTATTCTCTCTGCATATACCTCTTGCATCCCGTATAAAATAATGGAAAATAGAGGGACAGAACATGTGTGACTATTGGTATACAGGAATTAAGGCTCTGGAGTTGTATCTTACAGAATGGCAACATACGTTTTTCTCTTTCATTAGTGCTTCCCTAATCAGGTTTCTCCTGCAGAAAATTGTCTCTGCTTCAGCTGTTTGTATTACATATTGTTTAATTAAAGTAACAGACGACACCCCTGGATATAAGGCAGGATGTAATGTAACTCGATTTTGCTGTATTAAAATTATGTTGAAGAACGACACAGAGTACACAAAGAGTAGTATATAACTCTAAAGCTATGCAGCAAGCCTTTGCTTTTCAGCTAAAAATTATAAACTGTGATCTCAAAAAGCATCACACAGAAGTCAGAAGTTTCTTGAACACAAGCTTGTAGGCAGAAACAGAACTGAAATTTTCAAAAGTGATTTAAAATTGATAACACTCACTTGTTTTCAGTTCAGTGGAAAGTGTCAGTCTAACTTCCTTGGTCTCTTCTGTAGACATATAACCTATGTTTATGTATTGGAGACATATCCGTACCATGGCAAGATTCACATTTCTAACCTTTCAGCAAAATTAAATGAGAATTACTCCCAAAAAATTAAATATGAAAGCCCCCAGATTTTACAAATATCTCCCAACACTAGTCTGTTGATGAAAGCAAATGCTGGAGTTCTTATAAATATGTCTCTACTAATTAGAGTTTGAATACAGCAGGTCTGTTAATATCTAGTATATTAATAACAGCAACATAAAAGAAGTGTTAATTGTTTCCATCAGCATAATTTTGAATTTATACCTGACGAATTCTAATAAAAAGATTACTTATTGATGACTTTCAATGTAAAAGTAGCTATTTGTAAAGGTAAGGTTAAATATCTTTCACTTCCTAATTGAAAGATGGTAGTATTTTTAACTTTATTTAAAAAAAAATATTTAAAGCCACAGTTTTAATTTTTGCCCTATTATTGCCTTCTAAATTGATTACAGTCTTTATTCCTCATCTTGTAAATCTATGCATTTAGTGTAATAATTAATGTGGGGAATCTTTGAGAACAACACTGTTCAATTTAAGTTAGGACTACATAATGAAGCCAGTCACAAAAATTTTAGGGAATTAAGGAGAGCTACAAAGAAACCTGACCCAAGATACCGAGCTATTGTTTGCAGTCTTGGTAATTTGTATGATTCCTGTACTTTCACACATCACAGAACTCAAAACAATGAATAGAAAGTCAGCAACTAAAGAGATACTACAGGATTCTGAACAGCTGTAAGATACATTTTATAATAGAAGTTTTAAAGCAAAGGTATTCTCACTATAAGGAAAGAAACAGCATGAAAATACCATAAAAATGAAGATGACAAAACAAGGACTTGAATTAAGGTTAGATTGGGGTAAGGTAAAACATTTTCCTGGAAGAATCAACTGAGACATTTTGTGGATGTCTTCTTCATTTGTCTATACCTTTTATCACTCTGTTGTGATAAATTTCATAGCAAATTTGATGTGCAAAAGGTACCCTTTACAATCCAATTCAGAACTTCTGTAGAAATATTTGAAAAATATTTTCTGCATAAGGCTCTTACACATGCACTTTATTTAGTAGCAATCATACTTAATGTTTCTTTTTCTTATACTGCAACAACGTATTTTGTCCTCTTCCTTAGCTAAATGATATGCAATTCTCCTTATTTCCTTTCATGGAACAGTTACCTTACATATAAAAATATATCATTTTTTCACACCTTTCTGCTCAATCTACCTAAAGCATGAAATTCTGTGCCACACCCTGCACCTAAAGTTGCTGATTTCAACAACAGGTGTTGCAATAAGCACTCAACTGGAACTGACAGACTGTGGCTAATTTTGCAGTGTGAAGTACCTAAAGTACTTTAATATGTTTTTTTTTCCTGTGGATAGCTGCATTATAGAAGAATGGTAGTATACGAAAACATTTCAATAAAAATTAAGGAATCCACTTATTTAGAAAATCAAAACCGCAAATTCTTGGTTTTGTGAGTGTGTGCTGCTGTTTGGAGTGCCACTGTGGATATCTCACATACCTGACAAAAAAAAAAGTGTTTGGCTGGTGATTCATGAACGCAGATACTATCTTCAATGTCACCATTTAAGGAAATAAATGGAATGTTTAGTACTTCTTTTAACAATTTCTTTCTCTTCAACATTGCTATTAAGTATTTAGTTCAGTGACAGTCATTCTGTTTTTAGGTCTCCTGGTACGAGCTCAACAATGCCATGTGTTCCACAATTTAGTTTTGGTGAAAACTTACTCTGCCAGTTCGGATTTTCTATAGAAAGGACCAAAAGTAACACTTGCACTCAAATGAACTTTATACTGAGCCACTTTATGCAGCGTATCATGTGCTCTGCAGAAAGTGTAAGCTCTATATTCTTTGTTCTAGACTTTCCTTATTATTTGGTCTGGCTAATTTATTCAAAATGTGGTTCTGCCATTTAGTTCATATCATGTTTGTGATTGCACAGGTCAGATACCAATACTGAGGAAATCACAGTCTTGCACAGAACAACAAAATTAACAAAGCAAAATTAACAATCAGGTATGAATGTGGTCTGCACTTCCTGTCCTTTTCTAAGCCCTACTTTCCCCTTATACTTCCCATACAACTTTGGATAAACATTTATCTTCTGATTTGCTTCCAAACACTTTTCTCCCTCCTTTTCTGTCTTATGCCAGACATCCAAATACATTCCAGTCATCTAAATACAAGAGGCCACTTTATCCCATTTCCTTCTAAGTGGCTTGACCCTGTCTCAAAGAATAGAGCAAAAAACCCCAGAGAACTGAAAGTATTCTGAGGATTAGGATGCAGAAGTCATACAGGCATAAGGAAATCATAAAAACATAAGTATCAAATGTGCCTTTTTCATTTAGCACATCATTTGTGGTTTCAGAGGAAACCTCTTACCTGAAACTTTCTCCTATTAGTAAACACTTCTAAAGCATCTTGCTGAGCAATGAGCAGGGATCAAGCTCTCTGAAAATTTGCCTGGGAAAAAATGATGGATTGCACTTCATCAACACATTGCAGTAGTTTAAACATTTGAGGAAGATATACGAGTCCAAGGTTCTCTTCCTCCTTTGCAACCAGTCATTAAATGAAATCTATGCAAGATATTTAGAGAAAAAACTAAGATCCTGACTTAAGCAGAGGATACAACAGTATGGCTTTCCTTTTCTTTTTATTCTGAACCCCAGGAATTTTGAATTAGTTAATTTGCTTATTTGTTTGTTTGCTTGCTTGGGGGATTTTTGTGCAGAAGCACTGTGTTCACAAAAGGATACTGCCACTTGACATTCCACATGTGATTGGAACTTGGAGCTTCTCTTGTAAGAGCAATCTGAAAATTAGTCTCTTACATCACAGGTGAATGGTCTAATCAGTTGTCTGTTATACAGAAGAGGTTGGCAACAATTTATTCTCTAATTGAAAAATATATAAAAAGTATTATTATTACTGCACTTAATGACTGTGTAAACCTATTGGAAACCTGTTGTTCTATTGTCATACGTGGTAAGTGACATCCTCTTGCTAAGTAATAACATTTTGTAATGTTTTTAAATCACCAAATGGTAAAACTTTAGAAAAAGAACACAGACTATAAAATATATCTGAAAAATTATCCCACAGAATTTGGAATACCTTTTAAACTTAATAAGGCTTAAACACTGTCTTCGTGAAACATGAGTTACATCCATGAATTTGCACGTAAGACAGTCCTGACTGAAGAAACAGATTAAAAATGGGATCTTAAATTTGAAATATAAACTACTGAGATCAAAAGACTCACATGTTCAAAGGATTCTTTCATGAGTACTAAAACAGTTAGTGCTATACAAAGTTCCTTTCCTTCTAGTAAATGTGTTCTCAGGAGAGGCAATTTAAGTCTGTAAAGGTGTTAACACACAACTCACGTGTAACATAGTTCAGGGGTAATGAAGAGGTGGCATAGTCCCTTCACAGGCTTGAGGGGAAGTGAAGGTAACCAGAAAATGTCCCCAGTCAGGGATGGTCAGACATAACTGAAGATAAAACATGTAAGATAGCCAAAGAAAGTGGTGCCTGTTACATTTTCATTTGGTAGCATATTTATCTTGGATTTTAACAGACTTAATGAAAGCTTCTTCTTAGAAATATATCTCGAAAAATATCAATATTTCCACCCATGTGAGTGGCAAATGTGTTGTTTGGCTGCATAGATATATCTGACATGGGGATTCTTCATCTTTATTAACAAGTGAAGCTTGGTTTCATATCCATATTCAAATGATGCAAAAGAGTTATTTCTCCTGCTATCAGCTCAACAAAAAATCTCCTTGACTGAGTTATAGTGTTTTAATTACTAACTTAAAAGTTTTTGACATTGGGGCAAAAGCAAACCAGATGAGTAACTTAAACTGAATATAAAGGTTTTACATAATTCTTTATGTTCTTTTTTTTTTTGAAAATCAGTTATAGATTCACATCTCAGCTGCTTCTACTCAAAACAGAAGCAACAATGTAGTGTTTATAAAAAAATCATTCTGTTGCTATGGAAATGATTGTGAAACCAGAAATTTAGAATGATAGTGTCAGAGAAACATCTTCTGCACATGCATATTTGTTATCTGGAGCAGGAATTGGATAGAATATTAGAAAATGTAAAGCATGAATAAAAATTAGTGTCTTTTAAAGCTGAGTTCTTTTCCTAACAATAATAAAGACAAAATAAAGCATCAGACACCCAAGCATACAGTTTCTCCCATTCTGAAACTATTTCTAATTTTTATAACTAACAATATCATACCATACAAAATATCATATTTTATGCAGCATACTTTTTTCTTCTGTGCAATTCAATGAATAATAGGGGAAGATCTGGAATTTTCAAAATGTAGTAAGACAAATATATTACTTTCCCAGACCTATTTACAAATCCAGAATTTACCAAATATTGCTATAGAAGCAGAACCAACTTCTAAATAATGTTCAAAACACTTATTTCCTGACTTTGTGTGTTGTATTTTTACTTATTCTAGGACACCAGATGAAATGTCCTTGGTTAATTATCAAATTGACTGATAAACACATGAAAGGAATGCAATATTCTTTCTTCTCTGCTAAACTGGTATTGATTAATTATGTTCTTTATTATCAAAAAAAAAATTGTATTTATCACATATGAAATTAGTTACCCATTTTTTGGTACAATTTAGTGCTCAGTAGAAGGGGGCTTTTGTCAATTTATTTGAGCTATACAAATTCGAGAGAAGCCAATGGGCTTAAATCCAAGAAAGTAACCTAAACTGAGTCCTAAAAGTTGCTGATTTGAGCAATAAAGGTAACACTATAATGAAAGCCTGACAAGATTTCTTTTTGTAAAGACCAATTTAAACAAAATACCTTCAACACAAAAGACAGATGTTACTCCTTCAGATAACATGGTTAATATATAATGGGGAAAAGGAGTTGCAGTGTGGTCCCTAAGCTAGTCTGTTGATGTTACTCAGTATGGCTTCTTGAGTTGTTTTTGTTTCATCAAAATCATGATACTCTTGAGTGTTGGCAAGGAAATATGAAGTAATGAGAATGCAGTGAACATGCCTTTCATCAGCTGAAAATCTTTAATTGTAATTGCAGCATGTAATGGTGTAATTAGTTGTCTAAGTGACAAGATAGGCTTGAATCTTTGAAAGAAGGAAGTGGTTTTTTAACCCCTAAGTACCAAAAGTAAAAGAGGGACTTTACCTTACAGAGCCTCCGGAAAAGCCCAGTGAAGACACAGTGAATTATGCAGAGAAACTTGCTCACTGAAATCTTTTAAAAATCTTGTGAGAATCATTAATTTGAATCAAGAAAAGCAACACAGAAAAAGAGTGTCTAAGAACATGCACAGGAAGAAGAAAACAGGACGTGTCTGGAAATCTTTCTCTGATACTTAGGAGCAGTCAAGACTGGTTAGTCTTGACTATCAGGAACATGTGTTTGCAAATAAGATCAACGCAGAGCAGGCTAAAGGAAGTGTATCTTTTTTCTCATCAAAGAAGAAGCTAAATATCATTGACTCATTTTACAATATAATTTTGTAGTGGGTCTGGTAGCCTCAGTTTATACTTTATTGTAACTGTTTTTCTACCTCTTGAGTTTAAATTTAGGATTCTACCATGGCGAATATTGGTGTGCTTAAAAAAATAGGATTTATGCTGTATTCCCTAGTTCCCTGATTTGTTGAAGAATATGTCATCCAGGTGGGACAGTCTTCAGAACTTCCACCTCCTCATTCCTCCATAATTCCACTGCCCTCTTTCAGATGGCTTCCAGGAGGAACTGAGGAGAAGGAAGGGGGAGCAAACCATGACTCAGATCCTTGCAAAAACAAGATAAGCATCTAATCTGTTGCTGCTGCTACTGCCACTGCCTGGTGGCTTCTTCAGGAAACCTCCTGAGAAATCTTCCCTGAGAGCCCAAGAAACATATGTCAGTGGGTATCATTCACATGTATGAAATGATGGACTTTGGAGCAGATATTATAATGACACGTCAATAAACATAGGTTATTAAAATTTACACTTAAAAAAAAATACTGGATGAACCTCTGACCAGAAGTAAAAATCTTGAGGAAAAAGAATCAAGATCCTGTAATTAATTTATTGACCACAGTCTAACATATAAAGCTATGCACATTACAGCTGTAGAAAACTATTTAAGTAGAATATTTGCTTAATCTTAGTATACTGCAATGTTAAATCAAAGGCAGCATTTTAATGACTAAATTCAAATTTGAGTGGTAGCTCTAATGATGCGTTGACACATCTTTCCATTCAGTACCAAATATCTCACAGAAAATATTTCACTTGCTATTATAGATTACAGCAGAAATAAAAAAAAAAAAAAAACAAAAACCCACCAAAATTACCCTTACAGACAAATAAACAAAATGTACAATTTCCAAGTTATACTTATTTCAGAATGCAGCTTCTTCTTCTAGACTTCTCTTTGTACAAGCAGAAAATCAGTACCTGTCTCAACTTATTTGGGCAGGTGCTCATTTGAAAAATAGCTCAGGAAACAAAGTCTTTTTTCAACAATGAAGTGCTCAAAAGTCTTAACAAACCATTTTATTTATTTCACAATTTCATACTTTGTACATGCACAGGACTCACTCCACATTTCAATAGTTTTGTATTATCTCCTATCGGATTAGAAATTAAGAAATAAATATTCCGAATATTCATATTTTGAAAAAAAAAACCACATTTTAAGCTTATATATTCTTCTCTGTTTTTTAGTAAATAAATCATGTCTCAGGATCATATAGTTCAATATTCAAAAAATAACTATCAACTTTGTGTATATGTTGCTAGAAGGGTTCTTTCTCAAATGTGTGAAAAACAACTAGTTTTAACAGATATATTTATATAGTATAAAGACATTATTTTCAAATCTTTCCTTTCAAAGTTCTTTTCCCCCTCTTTCTAATATAGACTTAGCTTAAAATATTTATTTTTAAAGTACTATTTTTGTTATTTAGTATTATTAGGAATAATTTTACTTTATTTCTCTCTCTGGGAAGATTTACTGTAATACTTTGAAAACTTTTACCTCACTAGTTAGGTGCTGATTTTTTCATTGTTTTATAATGGTACATGGGAAAGGATTTAAGTTTAAATCTCTGCTAAATATTCTGTTTCACCACTCATGCCTGAAAATGGGCAAAGTGACAATAAAATTAAAAGGTTTTAAGGAAGATTAGGCGTTTCTGTGTCAAAGGTTTTTGATACAAAAAGAAGATACCCTCGGATGAATACAATTCTATTTTACACATGCAGGGTGACTGTAATTCCTGGTCTCCAATTTATAGGAAAAAGTTAGTCTTTTCTATGTTAATATCAGAGGCTGAAATTTATGTATCACTTTTCCAAAACTTGTGCTATAGTAACGTTCCTCTCAATCTTTGAAAATCCAGGCCCTTAAGTTGCATAAAACATTGTAGTTCTGCCAGCTGATTAATCTGTTTTGTCAATAATATTCAGATTCTCAGCATAATACCTTAGAATTGAAAAGCAAATATAAAAATCCAGATTCCCCATGTTTCACTAATTTTTTCCTTCATCCTTTCCTCATTTTTCTGTTAGTAAAGAGTTTCTCTTTCGGCATAAGTTAAACTGATACCAGCATCTCAGTGGTCTCACCTAAAAGTCTCTTGATTGCATGCAGCATTCATTGCATTTCAGGAAATTCTACAGAAAAAAAATATGTCCATTGTAGTAAAGCTCAGTCTTTTATTTTCTAATCAAGATATACTAATCTTGTGACAAGGTATGGTTACAATTAAGCTTTTAATACACAATGAACAATAGTTGTCACTGTCCAGTTATTCCAGATCCAGCTGTTAAAATGGCATGTTAACTTTACTTAAATGACTACATATTACAATATGAAATTAGTACTTGATGGTGTTATAACTTCATTGACTGAGGAAACTCATACTTCAAGATTCCCAGGGTTATTCGGAATGTATAGATTTGAGTAGGATTAAAGTCATGAAGTTACATAGCTATACATAAAATTAACTTTTCACCTGAAGTTATACTGTAAAGCAAAGATAAAGTAACAATTGAACTGTACTGAAGCATACGTCTTGAATACGCCCTTTTGTCAATCAGAACATTAGACAGGAAAATAAATATTAACTAACTCCCCAAAAGATAAAATATCTCTTCTGTGAAATTTTCTTACTGATATATCAATCTATTTCCAGAAAAAAAAAAAAAACAAAACAAAAAGTGATCTGTTTAATCAGATAACCTGTAGGATTATTTGTCATAGGAAAATAATTCTGATTTAAATCATTTACACAAAGGCATTAGCTTCATTTTAACTGAAATCACAGAATCATAGAATCATTGGATCAAAGAATACTTCGGGTTGGAAGGGACCTTTGAAGGTCATCTAGTCCAACCTCCCCTGCAATAAGCAAGGACATCTTCAACCAGGTCAGGCTGCTCAGAGCCTCATCCAACCTGATCTTGAATGTTTCCAGGGATGACCTATCTACCACCTCTCTGGGCAATCTGTTCCAGTGTTTTGCAACCCTCATTGTAAAAAATGTCTTCCTTATATCTAGTCTAAACCTACCCAGCTTCAGTTTGAAACCATTATCCTTTGTCTAATCACAAGGCGTCCTGCTAAAAAGTCTGTTGTCATCTTTCATATAGCCCCCCTTTAAGTATTGGAAGGCTGCAATAAGGTCTCCCTGGAGCCTTCTCTTATCCTGGCTGAACAACCCCAAATCTCTCAGCCTGTTCTTGTAGGAGAAGTGTTCCATTGCTCTGATCATTTTTGCGGCTCTCCTCTGGATCCATTCCAACAGGTCTTTGTCTTTCCTGTGCTGAGGGCTCCAGATCTGGATGCAGTACTCCAAGTGTGGTCTCATGAGAGCAGAGTATAGGGGCAGAATCACCTCCCTCAACCTTCTGGTCACACTATTTTGATGCAGCTCAGGATACAGTTGGCTTTCTGGGCTGCAAATGAAGATTTCTGGCTCACGTCCAGCTTTTCATCCACCAGTACCCCCAAGTCCTTTTCCTCAGGGCTGCTCTCAGCCCCTTCACCCCCCAGCCTGTGTTGATACTGAGGGTTGCCTGGACCCAGGTGCAGAACCCTGCAGTTGGCCTTGTTGAACCTCATGAGGTTCACATGGGCCCACTTCTTGAGTTTGTCCAGGTCTCTCTACATGACATCCCATCCCTCAGATGTGTCAGCCACACCACTCAGCTTGCTATCATCTCCAAATCTGCTGAGAGTTTCACTCAATCCTACTATCTATGTTGTTGATGAAGGCATTAAACAGTACCGTTCCCAATATGGACCCCTGAGAGACACCTCTTGTCACCAGTCTATATCTGGACATTGAACCATTGACCACTACTATCCAACCAATTCCTCTTCCACTGAACAGTCCACCCATCAAATCCATGTCTCTCCAGTTTAGAGAGAAGGATTTTGTGGGGCGTCACAACAAAGGCCTTACAACAATCCAGACAGATGACATCAGTAGCTCTTCCCTTGTCCACTGGTGTAGTCAGTCCATCACAGGAGGCCTCTAAGTTGGTCAGGCAGAACTTGCCCTTGGTGAAGCCATGCTGGCTCTCTTGAATCACCTCCCTGTCCTTCATGTGCCTTGGCATAGCTCCTAGGAGGAAGATCATCTTCCATGTTCTTCGCAGGCACAGAGGTGAGGCTGATAGGTTGGTAGTTCCCAGGTTCATCCTTTCTACCCTTTTTTAAAAATGGCTGCAATATTTCCCTTTTTCCAGTCACTGGGGACTTCACCCGACTGCCATGACTTTTTAAAAGTCATGGAAAGTGGCTTGGCAACTACATCAGCCAATTCTCTCATGCATCTCATCAGGTCCCATAGATTTTTATAAGTTCAGGTTCCTCAGGTGGCCACAAATCTGATTTCTTACAGTAGGAAAGATTTTGTTCCACCAGTCGCTGCCTTGAGGTCCATCTACTCAAGAGGTGTGGGGAGACACGTTGCCCGTGAAGACTGAGGCAAAAATGTTTTTGAGTACCTCAGCCTTCTCC
>VZSZ01000984.1:0-18947 GCA_013398815.1 Ibidorhyncha struthersii
GGGGCCACCTCATTTCTGTCCCTCTGCCTATTGCACCCCACAAACCAGTCACGTGGCAAGCTTCGGGGGTCAGCCCCGACTCCAAAACACACTTTAAAATCACAGGAGGATCCCAAGCCTACTCCTTGCACGACCCTTTTCCCATCGTATGGCACGGCACCTCATGACAGCCGTGGAGGAAGACGGAAGAAACCAGACCCCCAAGTTTTCTCTCTCTCTGTCTCTTCCCTCCCTCCCTAAAACTCGTGTTCGGCCCCAGCGTGAGCTTTTAGTTCCCGTTCCCCTCGCGTAGGCCTGAAACGATTACCTACTTGTTATAAATCTTCTCAGGTTTCACAGGCACACATTTGCCGGTAGGATCCCAACCAGTGTTTCTGGACGTTGGGTTCACAGAGACACATTCTCACACATGCAAAAGCTCTATGATGGATCAGGGGCTCCTCCATTCACCCCTCCACTTTAAGCAAAACCGTTCCTAATATACCTTTTCATACGTGAAGCATAATGAATGTACCTTTTCTTATGCACGTACAATACTGTACTTTCACCCACTGGCAAAGAAGTTCGCTAAATTACTAAGAGCGTTTAAAGAGGTGGCATTCATTGTAATATACAAAGGAATTTAAAGCACATTTACAAATGAATCGGCAGGCATGCCAACAGGAAAAACAAGTTTAAATGTAAAATTAAAAAAAAAAAAATAAAATTGAGGATTGCTTGAAATGATTACTATGATATGAAAATATTTGTCCATTCTATGGGCCGAAAACTACTTAATTTCTCTTCATCTACAATTCAGGTGACCGTGGTTTTAAAGAAATATTCTTTTCCTTGGTTTCCTTCTCCCCACCCCAACTGAGTAATAAAACATAGACTAATTTAAATAAGAATCATTATGCTCAGAAGGCCTCCTCTGGCTGGAAGACTTTTGTTCCACATGTCCCATAATCTCACTCCCACATGGCTGCCATAAGGCTGATGCTGAAATCAAACTCTACTATAGAATTTTCATTTAGACGCAGTAAAAATATGTATATCAGTTTGGGGAAAGAAGTCCTATAATTTAGGTAATGGGAGAAAGATACTTGTGATGGAAACCTCTTGACTTTTCTGCTCCGTTCCCTGTATTTTTTCCTCGACCAGGTTGCTATTAGTATATGAAAAATGCTTTTAATTTTATCCATTTCTGGACATATCTGTCACACACACGAGCAAGATAGCAGCTAGGTTTCAACTTATCTCTTCTTTACCACCTCAGCAGCAGGTTTAAAATAGATCGCACTCTTTTAGTTATTTGCAGCCAAGGTGTGTGTAACTGCCTTCCCCGAACAAAACCCGATAAAGAAGGAGGGAGCCAAACCACGGGAGGCGGTTCGCTCCCATCTCAAACACAAGTGTTCCTATCGCGGCATCTGACAGCATTACTTTCACTTGAAAAGTAAGAGTCGGAGCAGCTCTTACCCGTAACTACATCCCTCGGTCGCAATACAGCAAGGCTGGAAGTTACGGCCCGATTTTTAAGCACTTTCTAGTTGTTGTTTATCTGTTTCCTTAAAACTCCCACTCCCACCCCTGCCCTACGGACGGACGGCGCACACGCGGCACGGCAGCTCCCACGCACCCTTTGCCAAGACAAGGCGACTTTGTTTTACGCGCCGCGACGTCTTCCATCCAAACCGCATCCCCAAATTCTTCGCAGGCGCACGTGATGTAAGGCAATCCATGGCAGAGCCGGGAGAAAGCTCTCAGCAATGTGCAATCTATTTTCACACATGCTATGGATCTTACGGCGTCAGTCATAGGGTTGTTGCGCACACAAAATTTTTAAAGCCCGTTTCTGCTACTTTTTAAGTAAATTAAAAACTCCCATTGCCTCCCAGGCAATTAGGCTGAGGCCCTAGGACTAGCTCGAAGCGGTGAAATGCCAAGCGTTTTCCTTTCGTGGTATTTGGCATGAAAATATTTGTGGCTTGGTGAAATTTTGCACATACACACTCTCCGACTTTGCTTTTTGGGACATGTTGGGGAAATGGTTATTTTTGCATGAATGTTAAAAAAAAAAAAACCACCCCATGAAATTATGCTCTGTTTTAATGAAAGGGCGGTTTTGCTTGACAAAACATATGCCTTTTATTAACAGTATTAATAGAAATGGGCCTGCTTTCAAACTTGCAATGAAACGTGACAAAACCCAGGGCTGGATTCACAGCTGAGCTTCAGGCACCTTTGCAACCCGCTGCAGCCCCGTCTGATGCCGTGCCCCAACAAAACCCATCTCCTGGACAAAAATTATTCCCCTTGGAAGCACCACTGAATACCTCCAAGGCTGGGAGCTACACAACGAGCTCACTTTGCAGGATGCTTTCTCCAGCTGGGATATTCAGGAGATCCTCTTTGCATCACGCAGCAGCCAAAATGGGTGTGTAAGATCTGCCTGTATATATATATTCTTTTTTGTCCTTGGATCAACCCAAAGGAGCCATGGAGATGGCTTTTGCCAGTGGTGCCCACAGTGGTTGTTAATAATAGCCACGTAAGCACCAGTCCTCTGGCTGCCATCAGGAGGACCCACGCGTGTGAAAGGCTGCAGGAGAAAGCCCTGGAAGAGGGTCCAAACCAGTTGGGAGAAGGACAGCCTCTCTTGCTAGAAGTTATAAGACAGGGAAGAAAGGGCACCTTGCACCGATCAGGGGGAATTAAGCTGATGAGCAAAGCACCTGAAACAACTTTTCATTCCCACCTCGACTGGGAGAGGAAGACGGTTCTCCTAAGTAAATAAACCAGCACAGCCCTTTTCCATTTTGGCGATTTCTCACCATTTTACTAAATTGCCAGGCAGACAGAAGCCTTAACCCTGACAATGTGAAAACTCCCCACTTGATTTTTCTTTTTTACTTGCCTGACTTCTTTATTAAATGCTCTCTGGCTCTAAATGAGTGGGTGGCAGAGGTGCAGTATTTCACAGATCTGTGGGTCACTGCCTGGTTTTGCTCTGCATCTAGGTATTAAAAGTTCCTCTTATTATAGATAGCGTGAAGAAAAATGAACAACTCAAGACAGTTTTCTAAACTGATAGTCTCTGGGTATATTTATTTTACGATGATGGCAGTGAAGTAGCCCCTTATATATTTTCTATTGTCTTCAGTAAAGACACACTTTAATCATAAACTGACGTATGAAACCTGCCTATTGGCCTATTGATATTTCTTTTGCACTGAGCGAGAAGCCAATATCCTATTTTAAATATAACTTTAAAAAATGGCATTACCTAAGAAAATGCTAGCAGTATTCCTGATAAAATATACTGTGGTGGGGCTGAAAAGTGCATGCAAAGCAAGCTGCATTATTAGAATGTTTAAATATTAATTATACTGCTGTGTAGTAAAGATGATCAACTGTGAGTGTCAACTAATTTTCTAAAAGCTGCAATGTTGGATTTCGTCTAAACTTCTATTGTTAAGCTAAAACTAAAAGCCCAGCAAGTTTAGTCTACTGGAGTGTGTTTATTTTTATTGGTTTCTGCATAATTTTTTTTAACATAAACCAACTTTAACCCCTTTACTGTAATCTCTGCCAGTGGAACTCCAATAGCACATCATAAAATTCCTATAATTCTTCAAAGCAATGTGGCTGGAAAAGAAAAAAAAACGTGGGCACTTTGCAACGAACGCCAACTACAAGATTCCGCCGATTAAATTTAACTCTTGCGAGCTCATTTTGCTGACGATCTATGTGTAGCGACACATTTAGCTTGCCCCCCGATAGCCACTTCCGTCAGGAGGAGCTCTCAGCCACGATGCCCAGTGCTGGGCTGCCTCCATTGTGCGAAAAATCCTGTTCAGGTGGTACCTAGCGCTGGTACGTGAGGGAGGCTGAGCAGACAGATGGGGAGGCAGATGTACGATGCTACATAAAAGTAGAAAGACTTATATTATCTTATGCGGATGCTGTGAGTGACTGAGTGCTGGGGGGGGAGATGGGAAATGAAGGGTTAAATGAAAAATGACTGTCATTTCTTTCCCTGCTAGCAGCTATTGCTTCCTCGGACTTTTAAGAGGAGCCACAAGACTCGAGCGAGAGAATCACTTTGAGATTCCTCTGCGAAGACAAAGAAAGAGTGCACGCCGAGGCTGGTAGGCTTCCTTCCGTCACTCATGGATGCTCTGCCAGGATTTCCCACCTGAGACAGATTGCGACGCATGTTCGAATCACTCATGCACGAGAAGCAATACACAAGTTCAGTGTAAAGCCACTTTAAAAGCTCATCGGGTGCATACTTTACTTGTACAAAATACCTTATTCATGATGGAGCAGTGAGGGCCTAGGTAATTACTTGAATCAAGGTGGCCTCAGAAGTGTTTAAATCTACAAGGACACTTAGAGCATGAATAATGCAAAATAATTTGCATCTAAATTTTTTAAGTGTTCTTTATTCAAAAACTAAAATGCAGTTCCGATTAAAGTTTGATGAGTGAAAGCTGAGCACTTCATACCCACTGTGAAACGTCTCCTATTTGTGGAAATTATTTCAGACAGTGGTAAAGGGACAAAAGAGATCAAAAAAAAAAAGTTGGTGATTAATCTGCATTACTTTTAAGCCATCCTTATTTCGTGATGTTTGGTGAGTAGGAAGTTAATTTCCGAACTTGCTGATCTGATACCATCTACATTTCACCCCTTTAAAGCCGCACTGTCGAAGGCACAGCTCTAATTATTAACCAAACAAAATAACTATTCTTTTGCCTTCGATGATAGCGCAAAGCAGCTTGTGTCTCTGAAATTTGCCCCGTATCTTTTAGTGCAATTAATCTCGCCTCCGTCCCCGTCAACCTCTTTGGAAAAGCCTTATGTGCAAAAATACCCTGGCTGCCTCTCACTCTATGTGCTTATAGGGCACGGGCTTGCATTTCTTCACTTGGAGCGTGTTGCATCCCTTTCTTTTGAATTTGCCATTGACAGCATAAACTGCCGCGTATATCATCAGTTCAGCACTTTATTATATCGTCTCCATTCCTATTTTAGAACGTGTTGAGCAACCCCCATAAAAATTGTTAAAGAGGAAGGAGTGAACAAGACAAATGTTGTGTAATGTGCTCGCTGAAAATTATGCCTTTCTCTGCCTGGGCTGGAGGCAGAGGAGAAAAAGGGAGAGGGAAAGCATGTCAGAAACAGCCGTTTTCGCATGCAGACGTCAATGAGCCTGTCGTTAAATGTGCTTAATTCACGATTATGTTTCCAGCGCTCAAACCTGCCCATCTCGCTGGCGGGTACTGCTCGGGAAGGCGACGAGAAAGGAGACAGTCAAAGTTGGAGAGCTTCGGAGATCCCCGGGGATTTCTACGGGAGAAACTCCACGGATCTGCTCCCCGTTTGATCCTGCCCTCCAAACCCAATGGCTCACCGCCGTACGAGAGCCAGACGCTCCGAAAAGCAGCTCCAGGAACCAGAGGGAGCGTTTTTTTTCCAGCTGCTAAAACCTCAGGTTAGAAAATCTGCTGGGATCCAACAGGTTAGGCAGGCGAAAGCTTCGACAGTGAAGTTTTGAGCGCCGGCTAACTGCGAGCAGCTAAACTTTAAAGGCCCCTTTGCAAAGGAAAATCATTTTCCTGCTGCAGCCCTTATAAAGAATAAAGACTTCCAATTTATTACCGGCTCGAAAGCTGGCTGCCACTTTATTGGACTTTCAGATGAGTGTGCTCGCCACGCTTTCTTAGGGAGAGGATCTGCTACGTTTTTCTTGGATTTGGAACAATGCGAACATTTTTTTAACTCATTGAACAAAGATTTCCCCAGCAACAGACCCCCTGCTCAGCAGGTCACCTATCTTTGCGACAGTTTTTCTTTTCCCACGCTAACCCTAGGGCTCATTTGCATAAGGTCTCTGTTGTGACAATTAGTTTCAGGTGAGCTGATTTCTATGAGGTTTGCCCAAGACGATACACAAGCTCTGGGCCTCCCTGATCCTGGCCCTAATTGCGACTGACTGGCACCAGACACAATCACCCTCTTGATTCAGCAAATTGTCCTGCAAGTAGCTTGTTGTGACCCCGCAACGCACAAATCATATCATGTCAGCCCGGCATAGTAAACAGTGAATAAAGCAAATTCAAAAAAAAAAAAAAAAAAAGAGGTTTCATAATAGCTCCCCCATCTTCTAGCCCCAGTGGACAAGATGAATACAAATTAAAGCTGTATCATATCTGCGTGCTGGTGGAAGAGGTATTGCTGCCCTGACAAACAACTTTGGTTTAATAAGGGGGTTTTGGGGGTTTATTTTTTAATTTGCATTAGGGAAAAAAAAAAAAATAAATCAGATGTCGCTTCGTTCCGTCACCTGGGGAGAAATTCCCCAGGTAGCAGAGCAGGGTCGCTGTAAATATTTCCTAGCTCGTTGTTTTGGAAATAAGCAATATGCTCTTTCATCATCTCAGAAGCTACAGGGTACACCAGTATGCGCGTTAGCTGGGCTCCCAGTAGTCTCTGCTGGGTTTAAAAAGCCGCGGAGACTGGGCAGACCCCACCTCTGAGCTCGGCAGCAAGAGTTGGGACAGAACTTTTCCCGCCGTGCCAAGGAGCCAAGGGAGGAGCCGGGGACGTCATCCCACCTCCCCAACGGTCCCACATCCCACCGGCGGCACCACTTTGGGCTCAGTCCTGCCCGTTTTGGGCCATCGATAACCCCATGGAGGTCAGCCCAGAGTTGGCTCCGGTATTGACTTGTCACACAGCGGAAACACGCAGCCTCCAAGACGGGCAGAAAAAAGGAGCAAATAATAAATACAAGGGGACAAACGCAAAGTTAACAGGGGTGGAGGAATACCTCTAACTGCCACGCTGACGAGAGCGCTCGGTAGGGACGAAGAGCCATCCTTATCTCTGATTAGATCCCTTTTTGTCAGTTTGAGTCACAGATTTCATGTTATTTTTTGGTACGGTGCTTGATTCTTTCCTACCAGAACAGCTCTGGCTGTGACCTCCGCCCCGTGAGTGTGAGTCAGGAGAAGTTCCCTCCCCACCTTATATATTGCTTTTTTTTTACCCCCCAAAAGAGGTCTCATTTGCAAAATATTATTCACCATAGAGACAAAAGCTGCTCCACAGTGTAACTGGGATATGAAGCATAAACTCAGCTTCAGACAGGTATATCTGACTTCAGAGACACTCCACAAGGGCAGGATTAGGCCCACTAAATATATTGCGCAATGATCATTATGTGAATTAGATCAGGCTATTAGTTTTGGACTATTTTTAATCTCCTGGGGAAATCTGTATTTACATTTGAGGGTTGTTTTTTTTTTCCCCTGATGCAAATTGCTTCCCCAAATAAATAGTTATGTCAAAAATCCTAGTGAAAAATTTGTTTCAAGATTATTCACCGAACATGGCCGGTAGCCAGTGTCAAAGGTCAGCCTGCCTGTCCCAACAGTTTGGAGCTGTGGTCAAGGTAAATATATATGCAAAAGAGCATCTAACACAGTGTATTTCCGTTAATGCTGCAATCTTACAAACTGATTATAGGCAAAAAATATTAATTGTTTGTGTATATATACAGATAAAGGTAAGAATGAATAAAAAAGTCACCTGTCTGCTGAGAAGACCAGGTTTTACCCTGGGAAAAAAACTTAGTTTCGGGGTGGGAGACCTAATTCTT
Source organism: Ibidorhyncha struthersii (assembly GCA_013398815.1). Lineage (NCBI taxonomy): Eukaryota > Metazoa > Chordata > Aves > Charadriiformes > Charadriidae > Ibidorhyncha > Ibidorhyncha struthersii. The sequence goes on from VZSZ01000984.1 coordinate 7,652, forward strand.
CTTTACTGGTACAATTCCTTTCGCTTAAAGTCATTAAGTCTTCTCATATTAGTGTGATCTCAGGATTTGCTTATGGTCTGGGGTTGCATCCCATGCCTGTATATGTCCTGATTTAATATGAGCAAAGCGGGGAATACCCCCCGGACCTGCAGGCACGGCACGCAGGAGGGACCCCGCGGGGCGCTCCTGGACTCCCCCAGCCTCACGCCCTGCACCTTTTGAGGGCATTTAGATAGCGTTTTGATGCAGAAACGCTAAAGGCAGCAATCTCGGAGTAGGACACGACTAGATCAACCCCAGGCTACTTCTTCCCATGGTGCGCATCCTATAGGGTGCAGCGCTGGGAAGACACCCACGTCCCTTTCGGCACAGATGAGGAAGGACACTCAAATCCCTGCCTGCCATGAACATCTCCATGGGTAGTACCAAGGGTCTCAACACCATTGCCACCATCAAAACCCTACCAGGCTTTGACTTGGCTGGATAAACCCATTACTTCCAGCCCAAACCATCGCTGCCATATTCAGCCACAGGGGTGGCAGGTCCAAGGTGGTCACCCATCGCTTGCGAGCAAGCCAGGGCATGGCTGAAAATGCGTAATGAGAGACCTGACGAACCTCGCCTGCTCTGGTTTTAAAATGCACGGCATTTTTATTTTGTCCTGTGTCCCTGCTAATGCTTTTATGCCTCTCTGGTGACACAAACCATGCTTTTACGGTGAAGGCAATGCAACGAGTTGATGTTGAACTTTAACCTCCAGCAACTCTGCCTCTAATGTAAGGCAAAACTTTTAGATTTTTAAGTAAATAAACAGTTGATTCTGACAAAAAATGAATATTCCCTGAAGGGACATTTTTGTGAAACTGCGCCAGGTACAAAAAAAAAAAAACGTATATTTTTTGGCTTGGTCATGAAACTGTCAAAACACAACTCTAACATGTTTTGCTGCATATGTAATTTTTTTCCCACAGCTCTTTCCGAGCAATGCTTAGTTCTGAATTCTTTCTGCACCCAGCATTTGCAAGGAAATCGATAGATGCACAAGAAATTCAGGCTAAGTTTCTAGGTAAGTAAAATAGAATAGCCAGAAGAAAGAAAAAGGAGAAAAACAAGACAGAGCCGGAGAAACTTTGTTAGTTTCCCATAAATAATGCTCTTGGGGTAAAATTCACCCGCAAAACAGCGTTTTGGTGAGATTTAAGTAGGGAGTAGGCTGTTTGCTGGCCCTTGGCGCATGGGCTGAGTTTCACCCTCCATGCTGAAGTACCTTAGTTTCATTTTATTTTTAACTGCGCGCTCTCTCTCTCACACCCATATATAAGTGTACATGTAAATCTCAAAGTATCTTGATCATAGTTGTGATTACAAACTTCACTTTGACTAAAAAGAGCTATGGCACTGATCTTTAATATAATAATATATTTTCCCAAGTGCCTTCGCTGTTTCATTCCAGCGACTGAAACAGAGACAATCCTTTGTATGTTGAAATGTGTAATTATCATGTAGCCAAAAGGGAGGGTGTAATTTTCACATCTGATTACAAGGGAAGAGTGTAAGGGAAGCTGCCTCGGTAAACTTACACTTGTTTACAGAGGGCAATACCTTTGATATTAAAAACTCTAAACACGTAAAACGCTGGAAAAAATCAAGATTGTCATGCACCAGAGCTAAACAACAACAACAACAAAAAAAAACTAAGCGTTTTTTTTGGCATAGCTACAGATGAAAAGTCAATTCTTCTGAACTTGTGCTGGCCCTCCTCACTTGAGATGTTTGTTAAGAAGACTTACAAATTGTTTTTGCACAGTGTGCTCTACTCATCGTGTTGAAGGTTAACAAGTTAAAGCTCCAGCTTTAATTAAAAAAAGGGGAACTTCAAATGTTTCTGCTGTTTATAGCTCTATTTGGTCAGTTTAAACTAGAGAAATGCTTTTCATATTTGACTTCATCTTCACAGAATTTACTTCTCCTAAATGTGACTGCATTTGCTTTCAAGTTGCGCTTTTTTTTAACATGTGAATCCCTCCTGTTTATTTTGTTCTTTTTTTTCTTCTTTCTTTCTTACTTATACACAGACTGGTGATTTACCTTTAACGAAACGAGCTTCTGCTTATGTGAAATTATTATTTTTTGGCCACATAGGAAAAGATGGTATCAAGGAAAGGAAGAGCTGTTACAGCAAATATCACTTACCAAGGAGATTAAAGATAAGCAGGAAGATGACACTACAGGTAGAGAGAAAAACTACTGAAAAACCAAGAAAGATATCAGCAACCATTTAAAATGATACAAAAGTATGATTGCTAAAGAGTTATTGTCGTATTTTTAGAAACCATTAAAAACTGTCTGTGCAAGCATTGGATGTCGAAGTATGGTAATCTCATGCTTTTGCTAACCAAGAAAAGGAAGGGAAAGAGAAAGAAAGAAAAGAAAAGTATTTTTAGTATGTGGAAAATACAGCTTTTCGTTGGAGTATGAAAAAAAATCATATAATTAACATACGCAACATCTATCAACAAGACTATGATAAGACCCTATTTTCTAAAGGATGCTTTTTTGCTGCCCTAAAATTAAGTTCCTGATGCCATGTTCTTATTCAGAACATCACATCCACGAGAAAAAATTCCTACCAGAACAACTAAGGCACTTGAAAAATAAAACGTAACCCAGTAATAGCGGTAATTCCAGTTGAAGACGCATGTAGTTACTTTAAAAGTGTTTTTGTCTTGTGCAGACAGACATGAACGCAAAGGCTACCGAAAGCAATTTAATACCAGGTGGGGGTTGACATTAATCTTTTATGACAATAATATTGTGGTGTTACAGGAGGGCAAACCCAAGTATCTTCTTGTACGTATAACTGCTTCCCTAAGAGTCTGTGCCTGTCTTAAAAATACACGTATAGAATTGATGTATAGCCCCAAATTCATAATGAATACGATTACATAAATAGTCTCCACTCGTGCAAATAATCGTAACTGTCCTCCTTCGGCTTCCCTTAGGTGTGATGCAGGCTGGCTCTGCGAGTGGTACGGGAAGGCTGCTCCTCCTGGAACGGGCCAAATCCGGACCAAGGAGGGCTGCCTGTGAGACCACAGGGTGTGCAGACCTGCTTCTGCGTGATACAGAGCCAAATTACGTCTTCAGATGGGGGCGGTGCCATGAAAGCCAACGGGGTTGCACAAGGGTTGACTGGACAGAATACGGTCCACGAGTACCCAGACCGCATGGGTGTGCTGCAGTTTCTGAGCAGTATTGGTGTACTTAAAGCAACAAATTAATGTCTGTGGAACACTAATCAATGCTTGGTGCACTCCACATTTTTCACTGAGTTGTTAGAGTACATTTGCTTATATTTTGCACTATTTTAATTTAGCCATATTGATCAAACTGAACACTCAATAAGACCCTAGGCACCTTAGCCTTATTAAAATTAGTCAACTTGAAGTAAGTGAGCTGAGGAAGTAATGGAAACTATTCAGAGATTTAAATACAGTGCAGCCCACTTAAATAAATACCTGTTAATGAAATAAATCTGTTTATGCACATATTTTCTCAGAAACAAATTATTAAGGGGGCCCTTTAGAAGAACGAGACTCCAACGTATCCATTAGTTTCAAAGAGAAGCAGTTCTCCGGGCTCACTCTGTACATTCGTGTTCAACTGGGTTAAACCTGGGGAATCCATGCTGACCTTTTCCCTCAAAGCAGTTATCATTTTTCAGAGTTTCACGGTGTCAAAACTTAAAAAAATGTCCCTAATTAACCTGTAAGTAAACACTATTGTGGCTTTTTGGTACCTCTCCCATTTGAGTTTATCCCAATAAGTGCATAAATCAGCTGGGCCATCACCCAGACGAGTGTATCTGGGTAGCTCCAGAAGAAAAATAAAAAGTATTTAACTAACTTGACTGTTCGTATGCAATGCAAAAAAAAAAACCTCTAAAAGTCATACTGCTCAGTCTTTACAAAAAATACGTCTTTGTCTTCAGAAAGTTGTATCACTTTTTCTTGAGCGGTGGTTTGCAGTACAGCTCCTTTTTGGCACATCTCTGGAGCTCAAAATATTGTGTTTTAAAACATTGCTGTTTTTCAACAAAAATAAGAGATTAGACAACATCTTTAACTGATTAGTCCTCTCTCCTCTCTGAGGGAGTGACCTGTGATAGTGTATTATTTCAGCCAGGGAAAAAAAAAATTGCAGCGTGCAGCAAAGTCTTCCTGCAATACCTACAAATGAATTAAGCTAAAAAGGAGGTACATGATCTGTGGAGGTTTCCTAGCCTCCCTTCATCAGGGGCTGCCTTTAGAGGGCTTTGTATACTCATTTTTTTCCCCTAGTCCAATAAAAGATATTAGCTCTTTTCCCTAAGCAAAACCCCTCTCATGAATCAGGCCCTGCACTTGCAACTAGTGTGATATTGCTGGCCAGGTTTCACCCCAGTAAAATTCTAATCTATACTTTGTCTTTCAGAATTAAGAAGAAAATGCATATCAGCAGAATCTCCTCTCTACTTTATTTCATTTATAAATTACGAGAATGATGCTATTATATATTATTAATTTCTGCTGTTCTCCAACTCGGCTGCAGCAGTGAGCTGCGGATGTTGGAACGGTGTAATTATGTTCTAGTAGGGCAGCCATCCGTTTCCTTTCAAAAATTTACAGGATTCTTAATCATGCTGCTCATTTGGGTGCGCAGTAGCGAGGATGGCGAAACACAAACAGGGCACGTTCGTTTACACAGGAACACCTGCTTAGCATGATAGCAGATGTCAGTCAGTAAGCAGAACACAAAAGAAAAATATCAACAACAGCAAACTAGAAGCATTTTTAACTCGGTCCGGGGATATCTTGTCTGGGGGAAGCCAAAACGAAGTGGCTGCGCCTTTGCAGGTGGAAGCAGAGGCGCGGCGGCGATTCGGAAAGTCTGGGCTGATGTCCCCCAGGGACCAGGTCAACGAATCCAGGCAAACTCCTCGCTGGATGATGGGATATTTAACAAAGCATCTCCTTCGAGAGGGTCGTTACCGCGAGCTTGATGCTAAGCATCTTGCAGGGATCGTGGTATTGTTGATAACTACAGCGAAGTAGTTGAGAGGGGTAAACCATGCCGGACTATTGCTCCTCATGTAAGGGTTTGCCAACATTTCCGTTGCAACCACTAATTCTCAAGGCTTTATATTCCACCTCTAAACGTTTCGTCCTGGGCTGCCTCTTGGCTTTCCCATCTCAAACTGAGAACGTGGGTGGTTGGGTTTTTTTTATTACATATTTTATGAAATAAAACGGTGTTAGCGGAGCAGGGAAAGTTCACGGATTTCAGACTCTCCCAGGCAGCACTCCGACTGGGGAGCGGCCGTACCTCTCCCATAAAGATGTCGGGAGCGTGGTGCACGAGTCGACCTCTTACAGGCGGGTATTAATAATCTCCCTCAATGCCATACGCAGTAACTACTTTTCCACAGGATTGTTAGTATTCAGAGCAAGTCAACTTGCGTGGGTCCGTGCATTAAGGGCTCCCTAAGTATGCATTGACTTGATACCCAGTAATGGCTTCTAAGGAGCCGTTATGTAGTACCGTGTCAATGATCCATGCATTGAGGACTCCCTAAGTACGCATTGACACGATAGACCGGAACGGCTCTGAAGAAGCCGTTACGGTCTATCATGCCAATGATCTGCGGATATTGGCAGTGCCTCCTGCACTTCTACAGAGATTGTAAAAATCTCTGAAGAAGCTGTTATGATCTCAGTGGAAGGACCATCAATCAGGTCGACGACAGGGTTTCGTTTTGCCATTTTTCCACCTTATCATTGGGAAGCGTTGCTTTACTTCTAGAATTAGACTGAAAGAACTGACAAAAGAGAAAGGCTGCCCACAGAGTGGCTCTGGGACTGCACGGAGGTAACTAGGATCAGAATATGACCTCTGGTTTTATTAGTTCTAGGTTTTTAGTTCCAGCTAACTTGCTGGGAAGCCTCAGCCAAGTCAACTCTTAACTCCGTTTACCCTCCTCTAGTGAGCGTGGAAATGGATGACATCTTTTGAGTGGAGATTGCTGTGGGGTTTGGAAAATGTTCATTCAGACATTCAGACTAGTTAGAACTAAGGCTTGTCTCGGCATCTCATCACTGGTGGAGGATGCTGAGACGAACAAGGTGTGTACATCATACCTTTCACACCTAAGCACTCAGGCAAAGCTACGCTGAAAGGAAGTCTTACCTCTGAAGTTTTGTAAGCTTTAATCTATTGAGCTTATATCATTTCTCTCAACTTCATTTATGTATATTCGCATCAGTTCTGAGCATAACTTCTTGGCAGAAGGTCATCTCTATTTCCCACAATGCCACAAACTCCTATGAAAACACTCTGAACCTCTTTTTCCGTGTCTTCCTTAGCATATGAATATTTTTGAAAATGCTTTGAAAGTACGTCATTACATAATAAAGTTTTAATTCATGCTAAGTCTATGACCACTACTTAACTAGCTTGTATCATTTGTATCTGCTCTTCCATACTCTTTCAGGGAAAACTGGATGGTTTATTCTTTCATATTTACTTCATACCTCTGTTTAGGGGAGACAGAGCTATAGCAGAATATCCATACATATATATGGACAGAGAGTACTTGTTTTATACACTTCTCATTAATATAATAAGCCCATTTACAGTGTGATCCCACACCATCCAAGGCATATTTACATGGTTAAATGTTAGCAGACCGCTGGAGAAACGCTGTAACCATACCTTATGGAAAGTAGAGATCCTCAGGCAAGAAAAAATAGAACTACTGGGCAGGTTGGGGAACTGTACAGAGACCTCGCCTGTAGCCAGGCTGGACTGAAAAGTACAAGCTCAAAGAGAAAGAAACTGTGCAAAAGGAGATGGAGGAATGTTACAGAAGATCAGAGAGGATCATGATAAAGCTGGGGAAGCTGAGAAGGCAGAGAAGTGTCAAGGAGACGTGGCCATTGATCCTAGGCACCTCCTTCTTGGGACTCAAAAACTTGATGATTTTTAAGTGTTTTTTCAGATACGTTGAACCTCTAGAGTTGTCCATGGTTAGGTAGCCCAAATCAGTGTTGGCTTTGGCAATGTTAATTATAAATTTGGAGTTGCAGAGTAGGCTGTAGCCATCAGGTTCACAGCAACATCACCAGCAAGCAGAGGAGAGAAGACAACAGGGTATCTACTGAAGGCTGGAGACAAAGCGTGGCTTTTACTAACGCAGGTCCTCAACCAAATGCCTTTCAGGTAGAGGAATGTACAACATATTCTGGAAAGCCCCAATTGCTCCTTGGCTAACCTCCTTCTCTATAAAGGAAAAACTTCAGTGGTCATTATTAATTCCTTGAGAACGCATCTTTGGGATCGAGAGCCTGTTTGGGGTGGCCTTTAGAGCCTACGGGCAACGAGCACCACTGCAATCCAAATTCCATTCAACGTCTCCCTCCACGCTGCACGTTGCAAAGGTGTATGAAAAGTTGCATTTCAAAATCTGGACAGCTGAAAACTGCTGTTCCTTGGAAAAAAATAAGCTTTGCACTAAATTTAATCATCTGGGGGTTTAAACTCCGGTGAGAAGGAAAGAGAAGATACTGTTCTACAATGATTCAGACCACGTTTCACTTGTGGTCTTTAATGCACTCTTTCAGGTATCTCACGTTATGACACTGCCTCTGCAACACGTGTTGAGTCCTCGGTTCAAAACCTCAAATATTTTCTTCAACATTTGGGATACAACCAGGCATTAGTCTCCTTCCATGTGTACAGTTATTAGTAAGATTTTTGCACGGTATAATTGAAGCCCGGCAGTTTTTTTACCAACCTCGGGCTTAAGAGGAAAACTGACACAATGTAGTGTTTTGTGTCTTCTTTTGTCCGTGCAAACCGGTCACTGAAAAGGTGCAAAGCGCTGCTAAAAGTACATTTTCTAAAATTCAAAGCCGTCTAAGAAAGGTACACAATGCAAGAATACGCAGCTGCAATTTTAAAAAGGCTACTGTTCCTTTAATGCCCAGCTGGTCCTGAGATGTAATAAAATTGACATATTGATTCCTTTGAATTTACAAATGCCTGTTTCATAAACTCCATCTCCAAAGCCTAGGCATCTTTAGAGCACTGTCATTTTTTTCTCCAAATGGATCAATTATGTGCCCACGTAATCCTGTTACCTGTGAAATCCATGCATACTTCTCCCATTTGCTGCAGTTCCCAGGCGGACAAACTTGCATTATGTACGCATAAACAAACAGAGCATTTTCCTGATATTAGGGATTGTTTTCAAAGTGAAAGGCAATCTCCTGGGCCCTTTACTCAAAAAAAAACATACATAGAGCGGTGTTCCTCCAAGTAACCTCACTGCACTATATGTATAATTATTACACAACACAGCAAATCTTTAAAAAAACATTGAGTCCCGCTATCTCAAATGCTTCCACTGCAAAAAGGCACCAAGACTTTGCAGCCAGCCCTCATTTGTCTGTTGGATCAAACTTTCCCATTTCTTTCCCAGCTTCCTTATCTGACAATTATCGCTGTATCTGTAAGGAAATCGTTTTCATCAGAAACGTTGCCGCGTGGCTTAAATATCGGAAAAGCAGCCAAAGCTGCAAACTTTGCTGTGGAAGTTTTGGGGCTTTTTAATGTTATTTCTAGGATAATTCATCTTTTCGTCATGCTGAGCTCCTCTCCATCATTTACACACACACACACAGAGTCAAGCAGGCATTAACCTGCAAACCTACCACTTATGCATATAAATGCATCACACATACAACTATTCCCGTATCCCGTGGCATATTATTTGTATGAATATATACCATGCACATAAACACATTTATCCACACACACACCACGCACAATCCTCGAATACAAGCAGAGAGAAAGAGAAGAAATGTGTTTTTCTCCGTGTATGAATTCTTTATAAAGTACCATGTATGTACATAGATATGAATCCTCGTTTCATTCTTTCAGGCTGTGCTGTATCTGATTTTCTACACTTCACTGGGCAACCAGCAGTTCAGTTACACTACGCTTGCACTGTACAATTTGTCTCTAAAAGGTTCCCAAAATTATGAAACATCTTGTCTGCTGCATGACCTGTTCACCGCAGTGCCGCAGCCCGAGGTGCGCCCACACATATAGAGAGGATGGCACCGAAATAAAATGTATACGTTTGACGCTTGGAGCCCGTACGAGTGGCCTGATACACCCCTGCCGTTGTGCAGGAGTGGGTTTTAAAGATAAATGGCTGCATGTTAACCAGATTTGACATGCTGCACAAAAGCAGCCACCTTTGGTCCCATGACACAGCCAAACAGAAAAAAAACAACAAGCAATCCTGGCAAAAGATGTCCGACGCGAATAAAAGCCCGACAATTTGTCACATAGTCGTTACAAAATGTTCCGGGCTCCGGGGCTTGCCATGGGACAGCAGCGATAAGAAAAGCATAGAAAAACGAAGGCTGTGAGGGTGTTGGGGTGGCGGAAGAGTTAAAACTCGAGGAGAGCTCCGGTCGTTACAAAAGGGAAACAAAGAGGATATTTTCATTTGGCTCTTTCCGAAGACGCACACACACCAAAAAAGAACCCCCCCCCCAAATNAGAAGCTCAGTTGTTCTGAGAGGTGATTGAAATCTGACATGCAAAGTAGAAATATTTATGTTTACTTTCTATTTTAGGAATCCGTGAAGCTACTTTTCTTTCACCGCACTTCCCCACCACTACAATGACCATGGCTCAGTTTAAGAAGTAGTAAACCCTGCCTGTTCGGGGCCAAATCCTGCTCATGTTTCTCATGGCATTTGGTCTTTCCTCGCGGGAACGGGCCCAGAAAGCTCTGAAGATGTAACTGGGGGAGGGGACAAACGTGCAGCAGCAGAGCAGGACCTGATCTCCTGCTTCCTTTGAGTTCACGTGAGAAAAGAAAAAGCCCAAACTTAGGCTCGGGTTGATGAGGCTGAATTTCCAAACGAGTTTGATCCTACAGCTTTCCACGAAAACCAGCCACAGGCATCGAACCTGCCTGTTGTGGTCCGTGTCCCGCTGAAGTCGCCCGTGCGCCCCCGTCGACTGCAGCCGGGTTGGGATTTGCACCTATGCCGGCTTGCTAATATTTCGATATATTTTTACAGCCCCTGCACCGAAAGGAGGAGTTCAAATGCATCAGTGCAGCTGCTTGCCAAGCTCCACATAACGGAGCTCACATTTTAAAATACCTTTCAGTCAATAATCATCATTGCTCCAGTGATTACCCTTAGCTTCTTTATATTCAGTGGCAGAAAACTGGAGGGGGGCGGGGGGAGGGGGGGAGAGTTAAAAGCAATATTGTCTTCTAAATTAGAATAATCCGTTGTATAATAAACTCCCAGAATTTGATTATTAGAAACATACAGTCATAATTTTCTCGGCCCAATTCCTTGGCACCCGCTTGCCCTCTGACGAAACAACGAATGATACTTGCTCTTCTGCAGTCCCAGAGAATGGCAGAGCGCTTTAGAGATACTAAGCTCCGCAAAAGCTCTGTGGATGAGTCCGGCAGTATTTCCCTGTCTCATAGACAGGGAAAATGAGCACGGGGAGGTTAATTGACTTGCCGGAGAGCACACGTAGCACTTGATGCTGCACTCACCTTCCCCAGCTGTGTACCAGCAGAGCCGGGGCCGGGAGAGCATCCCACCACGGTACCAACCCGCATCCTCCGCCCGGCAGCATCGCAGCGGTCCAGCGCGGAGCCGCACGGTGTGGCCTTGCCCTTGTCCCTTCCTGGGCCTAATCCCTTCACAGGGGTTTTTGTATGAGCAAATTAAATAGCATCGAAATCGCCTCTGAAGTGCACAGGGCTTATCAAAAGGAAAAAAAACCAAAACAACAAAACAACAACAACAACAAAAAAAAAACAACAAAAAAATCAACCAACCAAGTATCAGCCGGAAGAAAAGTTCATTATTATATGTCAAGGAAAAATTAATAGAAAGGGTTTCAACAGTTAAATTACTTGGCTAAATCAGCCTTTCTGCAGGAAGACCAGCTTGCTTTAATTAAAGCATGTTATGTTCAAAAGCCATCGTGCCCGTGTGTTCCAGCAACCTGATACCAACACCTGTACGTCCCCGTTCAAAAATTCCAACTGCTTTCACATATTCCAGCCCAGCGGTCGGCGGTACCGAAAGCCCGAGTTATTTTTAAATACGCACGAGGATAACTAAGCCGGGGCTCTCTGTGGAGTCGAACAGGGGGACGAGGACTGTTCAAATCATGGAAATGTCAGTTCCAGCAATGTGTGCCTTGG
>VZSZ01000992.1:0-24431 GCA_013398815.1 Ibidorhyncha struthersii
CAAGGGTCTCTTCCAACATAGACAATTCTATGATTCTATGAAGATGTCTGGGGAGATTAGTAAGGCGCAGTCAGTGCATCTGCACTGAACAGCAGAGAGCCTCCCCACATGTCCCGGGGAGACTCTGTCCCTCCATGACCAGCACTGGCTGCAGCGGCACAGCCAGGGGTGCAGCGGTGACAGGCCTGAGCTGGCATGTCCCTTGTAGGCACAGTAACTAATGAAAAACACGGCTAAACCTTTTCTGAGCAGGCCTCTCAACACCTAGTTGCAGTCTAACTGTGTACCTACAAGCTCTCTCCTTTTCACTGTTTCACATTTGTTGCCATTGTTCGCACGTGCAGTTCTTCCCACACATGCTATTTTCTAGTTCATAGCACAAGGTGTCTAGCGGATCACTGGGAAAACACTTCATAGGTCTCTTTTCCTTTTTCTGTCTACGCTAAAGAAGCCTCAGTATTTTAAACTCGTCAGTCTCACTGAATAAGGCCGAGGTCCTGCGGAAAAAGCAAGGCATCGCACAGTTAAAGGTGAATCTTGCATTACAGTGATCCAGCCAGCATTTCTACAGGCAGCCTTCGGCACACTGCTTTACTCTGGAGGTACTCGACATCACAGCCTCACAGGTTTTTACTAGAAAAAAAAAAAAAGTACTATTTCTACTTGGTTTAAGTCTCTGTGTTTGAAAAGAAAATGGCAATATGCAATGCCACATTACTGTCCACTGACAGGCATGGCCTGCAGTCAGCTCTGCCAGGGAGGCAGCAGAAATGGGCTGCTGATGCAGCATGTCTCCTCCACTCAGAGGGAGGCAACAGGACCCGCTGCTCACCAGAACAGGTCGCAGTACTCTACGCATGGAGGAGCAGGTAGGGGAAGTGCAGAAATGGCACCCCAAACTCTGAGGCAGACTCTTTAGCTACGAAAGAGTCTCATTCCACCAGGGAAACACCACTAAACAACACTTTCTCCTGCCTGTGAAACATGATTTTTCTAACCCCATTCATTCCAGCAATGACTTACCCTATTACACTCCAGAATGTGCAGCCACACTGTTAAATGCACACGGATTTGCTTATATTTCTTGGATATTTTAAAGACATGGAGGGAAAAGATGACATTTTCACAATGGGCTTAAGCAAAGAACTCAGGCACACTGCTCTAGTAGACCCAGATTTCTAATCCATCTTCCCAAGTGCATGTTGTTTCCCCCCACCATTGTCCTACATCCTGTCCAGTCCCAGGGCCCTTGCTCAACAAACCCCAACCTCCTCACTTCTCCCTTAATTTGTTTCCCTTAGCTATCCCATTCCTACTATCCACTGACATTAAGAATAACACTACCACCACCACCAACCCGGCTCTTCACTGTACCTCTGCCCAAAGTCCTCCTTTCTACCTCCTTGCCCAGACAAGCTGCTCCTCCCCCCAGCCTGCTACTACCCCATTTCCTTCTGCCACTGATTTCCCTTTCTAGTTGTTCCCCAACCCGTCCCTATAGACCTTTCACAACATTCTCTCCTAGCTCTCGCATCCCTTCAGAAGGAGACCTTTTCACGCTTCTCAAGCCAGGAACAGCTGCTAATGCTGTGCTAGTGATAGCAGAGTTGAGCCTTCTTGTTTTCATCCAGAAAGGCCTCCTTAGCTGGGTCCCTGTGGCAGGTAAATCCCACTTAGCCGAGGAATTGTATCATGTTCACCGTAAGTAAGCTCATCTTGGATTCAGCTGCTAAAAGGCATTTTTTACATCCCACTCACCAAGCTTTCGACTGACATTTTACCAGATTTGGTTATCTCGGAGAGCCAAAGGTATATATCCTTGATAAAAACCCAACACAAGGTTTTCTGAAGCATAATTAGATGGAGAGGCACTAGAGAAAAAAATAATCATCTTAACATGAGCAGAAAACAGTGCACCTCTACCCATCCACTTCCTGGACAGCTCTGGGCTGCTTTGTTCACCTTTTCCAGAACAATCCTCCATAAGCCACACACCAATGCTGGGCAAGTCAGCATGGGTAGAGGCTAAACACGAAGCAAAAGCTCCTGATGGAAACATCAGGTAAATCTCATAGTAAATGTGCTGTCATTGTGGCTTAAAATATATATGCAGACATTTGTGGGCTTCACAAATGCCCTAGAATGGGGAAAAAAAAAAAAAAAATCTTGCTTGCTCCCAATTTAGATGTTAACAAACCCTTAATTTCTCCATATGCAGGTTACCCATCCCCAAGCTCTGATTCGTATCTCAACTTTGTTATTTATTATTGTTTCACAAAACAACTGAATGTATCCCAGAGTATCCAGGAATGTATCCACTGTCAGCAAGGGTTAGCCCTGCTCTGCCCACCGCCACCCTTCTGGCAGTCCCGGCTCATCCAGGAATTTTATTTTATGTCACTAAGTCAGCAGAAAACAGACCCAGGGAGGAAAAAAAAAGAGTTTTCCTTCTAGGTTACAGAACTGACTCAGCTTACCAAGGCAAGTCATACAAGCACCAAAACCAGCACGAAGAAGCAGAAAAAAGTGCAGGGTGTTTTTTTTTTTTTCTTCTTTACAGCACAGGTACTTGCTGAGCTCAGATTTTATTCCCACCATTTGCTCTTTGAAATTCCAGATATTATTGCATCTTTATTACTGGAAAATTGAAAGCGTCCTGTGGCATCAAAGATACATTACGCTTACTGCGGCAAAGCTCTTCAGAGAAGTCCTTCTAAAGCAGCAGGACTCCACTGGTGGCACTACGACATATATGAACTGGTAAACAGGCAAAGCATAAGTGTCTCTGCAAAACAGAGTATCCTCTACATTGCAATTTATTTCCTCATGACCCAGCAAACTCTGTCACTCTTTTCCAAGCTACCTGCTTCAGCAGAACTGAAAGGATTTTTATCAGGGCACACATTTTACCTCTTCTCATCCCTACATATAGTTATTGCTGAGTAATCCTACTTTTTGACAAAATGATTTGCACCACCTTTCCATTTCCCCTCTGCTTATTGGCATCTACCTTCTGTTACTGTACCCCAAGGAGACTCCAGGATGAGCTTAAGTTACTTGGCAAGAACCTCTTACTCACTTCTGCTTCTCTGCCTTGTATTGCTGCGTGCAGTCATCAAAAAGCTTTTGGTTCATTTCCATGAACAGCTTCAGTGCATTGTAGATCAGCCCATGGATTGTCCTGCGAAAAAATGAGGAAAGGAGAACAGGTCATGGTGGTATCCTCCAGGCTCTCAGGCCTGAGTTAGCACCAGCAGAGCTAACAGCATATACTACAGCAATGTGAGAAAATATTTTCACACAGTCCCAGCTCTTAGCATGGGAAAAAACCCTCCACAAAACACGAGACTATCGCACGGGGAAAAAGAAATGGAGAAGAAAGACAAGGCCACTGGGACAGATCTGCTCTACTATGGTCAGACTGATGAGTGCAAAAATATGCATTCGTGTATTTATTTCTTGCAGTTAGAAACTGGAAAGGAAGGATGCTAGGGACCTGCTCAGGGCTGTTCTCAAGGGGGCTTTACCTAATGTAGTTTTAGCACCTCCCACGGTTCACCTCACATATACACAATGACTTTTTTGGGCTGCCCAGTATTCAGTCATCAGCTTTATCAGAGCTGCCCAGAACACAGACATTCAGCAGCCCCGCAGAGATGGGAACCAACACAAAGAATACCACAGAGAAAAGCTGACTTCATGTCAGCCATTTATGGGCGGATAGCTTGCACTGTGTGTGAGCTCCCTCTGGGACAAGGACTCTCCCTGGGAATAAAAACAAATATTGAAGCTGTCTCTGAAACATCTGACCCAGAGGCAAAAGATGAGAGACTCAGTAGATTGAGCTCTGTGCTCACCAGCTCTACAGATGGAATACAGAAGACAGCTACAGCCCTGCTGGATATACACAGGCTGTCTGACAAAGTGTTGGAGTAGACAAGCTATGGGAAGGAAGAGGACAATCTGAGGCACTCAACCCACCCTGAGAAGATGTGGCTAGTGCTAAAACAAAGACAAGAAGAAATAAGAGGAATATCCCTTCAGGAATTCTTCTGCCATACCACTGGGAAGAAGACAAAGACGACAGAAACCGCAGATTCATGAATCTTGACTGGTGCAAGAAGGAAACAGAACTGGTGAAGGGTTTCAGACAAGAACATAAAGTCCTTTTCTGAACTCTGATCAGGAGGGGCAGTAACACTGAGCGAGAGTGTGTCTGTGCACATCTGCACACACACATATGTGCATGCGTGTGTGCCTGTCTGCACACGCATGTGCCTGTTGGTGTGGAGGTATGCGTATCTGGGTGTTTGTACCCATTCATCTCTGCATGTCTGCGTCTACCCTAGTCTTTAGAGCACCTTTGACTTGTGGCTCAAGCTCGTGCTTCTTGATACGATGAAGAGAAGGAAGCAGTCAAACAGCAGAGCAGTGGGGAGCTCTCTGCAAACAAGTTCCACCTCACAACTCCGTCTTTGCTACCACAGTATACTTTTAAGCCCTGGACTCAAGAGTTAATTATATTGCTTTTTTCCACCCTCTAGAATAGGGGAAGATGACTTTTTTTTTTTGTCTTCCTCTGTTTTTTGCTGGAAGACTTTAGGATCTCGGCTGCGGACGGAGTATTTTTAGCTAATTCATTAAAAGGAAGTGAGTTTCACAACTTGAATTAAGCAGGTAAGGAATCAAGGGAAGAAGCAGTTGGAAGAAAGGCCAGCAGGAAGTTGATGGGAGAACCATAAACCAGACTAGTATCGAGCTATCAGACACAAGGAGCAACAATTTGACATAGGACATCTGCCCAGCTAGTTCTCCTTTCTTCCTGTACTCAAGGAGCCAGGCACTACATAAGACAAGGTCATGGAGAGCATACGGGTGATCATTAGTTAACGAGCAGCCAGAAGTCACCTGGAAAACCTACTGCACACCTCCAATAGACCTGCAGCATTACTGATATGTAGGTATCAAACTCTGGGCAGACTCAGTGGCCCCAAGACGGGTCATTGCAGGTGCCTGACCCCTTGCAGAAGCAGGTCACTGTGGTCTGCTGTGGCACTTTTCCATGCTGATACTACTAACAACCCCTCTGGCTCAGCACCTGGTGTCACCGAGCACCATGCGTCATTGCACTGTAGCAGCATGCCCCAAGATTGCTCATAGGTCAAGCAATCCTGCATGCACAGCAAGTGCCAGGGCATGCGGAAAGACCTACTTGTTCCAGTGACTCTTGGAGTTCTTGTAGAGCGCTGGAAACATGATCGGGAGGATTTTGGCTGCATTATCGCTGATCAGGCTCATGATATATTCGTTGTTCCAATAGTACAGTGCTCGCTCTGCCACCTGCAGTGGGAGAGAAAGCCATCCTTGGAGAGGCTCCTTCCAATAACACTTGTGGTCCACAGGGAAACTGTGCAGTGCTGAGACCAGAGCTTGCCACCACCCAGCCACGGAGCAAGCGCTTCCCCACAGCGTGGGCAGCAGGGCTGACCTTCGCCAACTTCTAACAAGGTCATTCATCCCTGCCGCCCAGCCTTCTTTCCCTTAGCCTCTGACAGACAATTCTCACTTTCCTGAGGAAAAAACTCACGTTCTTGACTAGTCAAGCCTACCGTCGATACACTGACAACTCCAACACCCTTCACACAACACTTGAGGACAGTAATGTCATCCACTCCAGGTCCCAGCTCAGACTAGCTCCAAGTCTCCTTCATTTCCTCAGACTGTCCCCTGTAAAGCTCCATTCCTCCCTGGCTTTCCCCACAACAGAGTCTCTCTGGGCTTTGGCATGTGCCCAGAGATCTGGCCCAAGATTCATCCCCCTGATTTAGTAAGGGTGAAAATATGGAAAATCTTGGGGCAGCAATCCTGCTCTAACAAGACAAACAAGTCTAACAAGTTTCCACATAGTGACAGATTCAACCACAATTCCTCACATTTAACTGCAAATCTGGGCAACGCAGATCATCAGGCTAATTTCTGCACTTAGTGCCTAGCTTGAGAATGGCTTAAAAACTTACAAGAGAGACATCAAGTCTCAGTTTTATATTTCAGATGATGGAGAACTCACTATATCCCCTTAACGTATTGTTCCACATGAGTACACGAAGTGAAACTCACCCCATGTTCCCTTACCTAGCTTTGGTTTCCAGCTGTTAGATCTTGTTAAGCCTTTATCTGCTAGATTAACACACAATCCACTCAGACAAAATTCTCCCCGATCAAGGTGTTCTGACTTACCAAGAAGTCAATTCCTATATTTGCTCTCATACAAGCGGAAGACACAGACTGTTCAGCCTGCCTGTATGGGACACCTTTTGGGTTAATTTTCTTAGGTGGAAAGCGTCTGCACCTTCTCCAGGTTTTTCAGTCTTGTTTTTCAAAGAGCTGGCAGCAGCTGAGGGCTGCTATCAAGTACAGGATGCCTCTCCTCCAGCCTTTACGCTACTTTATTCAAGCTCCTTAGTTCCCTACAGTAGCTCCTTCCACACTCAAAGGTCACGTTAGTCCTCTGGTTCCCATCACCACACCAGGAATCCATGTCCAGCTGGTTTCCATCAGGTTCCTCCAGTCCCTTCCAGGAAACAGTGAACTTTTACATACACACGTGACCTAGACTGTCCTCATTTTTGGCTTGTAAACACATGACTTTGTACCTCTCTGTACCAAAAGACAGACTGAAGCCAGTCTGCCACACTGTGCAGTCACACTCACACTGGGGGGGGGCTACGTCACTATTTAACACCCCACCCATACCTGGGTCAGCCACGTGTTTCACCAGCAAGCTGTCTTCTTCCTGGGCACTCTTCACGGCAACCTAAACCAGTGAGTCAAGAACACCTGCTAGGAGCTACCAGCAGGTTGTACCACCTTGGACATTTTAAACCTTAAGACTACCAGCCACAGAGATTGTTTTAGCCTGGTACTACAACCAGGCTTCCCTTCAGTGGGAACAAGAAGCAGACTAGCACTTTTTCAGTATACCTCACTCTTTACCACCTACACCAGAATAATACAAAGTACCTTCTCTGCACACTGTCTCTTTGCTCGGCCTCCCTCTGTTAGTGCAGCCAGCTTGGTTTTACTGCAACAGGGTGACACTGCTAGTCAAAAAACAGGAGGTGGCAGAGCAGCTCTGCTCCAGCTCCAGCCTGCTGCGATAGATGGTGCCGAATAGCACAGTGCAGCAGGAAGGGCTCCACCGATCCGCTTTGTTTTCTCTTTGGATGAGCTTGCTCTGTGGTTGTGGTGAGGATTCTCACCGCCTCCCACCACATGTCACCCCAATACTCACCCTGGTCACACCTCCATGTGCCACTGATCAACAAAGACAAGCCCAAAAGCTGTGGCGTCACCCTCACATGCCAAGTGGGTTATAAGCCAATGCCCTATCCCCTCCCTGAGCTGCAACGCACCTGGAAGTGTGGGCTGGAGACACACTTGGCCAACTGCCTGAACAAGGGCTCCATAACTTTCACAAACTCAGATGGCTCAATCACGTCCAGGATCTCCTCCAGCTCATTTAAGAACATCACCTCCTTGGGACTGTGAGTTTTCGGCCAGAACTTCAGCAAGCCCACAATCACCTGAGTGGGGAGGGTACAGAGACAGTGTTAGAGGCTGAAAGTTAACACCAGCTGTGAAATAAATTTTTAAAGGTCTGGTCACAACAGCAGAGGGGAGGAAGCAACAGAAGAGACTTTCTCAGAAAGTCAGGGTGGGTTACCAGGGAAGAAAGAAGAGAAAAGCCCAAACTCTGCCAAGTTACACGCAAGACAGCAGCACTGCCCAGGCTGCTATGACTCTGTACTACAAGCAGAAAGCTTAGAACCACTTTTTTCCCCAAACACAGCTTAACACAGAAGGCTCAAACCAGAGTGGGCAGCAGCTGGCAGATGGTGCGGAGCAAGCATGGAAGATCAGCTAATAAAATCGGAAATGCCATGGAGAAGGTCACTGAGGAATCATTATTCAATACACCGCAGAGCTTGAACACTGGGTAGCACCCAATAAATAACGCAATGGACAGGTTTGGAACAAGCAAAAGGAAGTACCATTTCACAAAAAAGAAATTGGATTACAGAGCTCATTCTTGCAAGACTTTGTGGAGACTCAAAGTCCAAACGGACTCCACAAGGGAGTAGACAAGTTTATGGAGGTTACACCTAATGGTCATAATTAAATATGACAAGAATATGGAAGAATATACTAGGGGTATGGCTATATCCCACTTGTTTTTATTTATTTGTTTTTAATATTGCTTCCTTCCCCACCCATCTGCTTCTAGACATGGTCAAAGGCAGGATCCAAGATGCTGCAGACCTTCACTCTGTTGGAGCCATTGGTACAGTATTTACAGAAATGCCAACTTTGTGGACACTAGATTCACATGCAACTGGTGGTAGAAGTTGCTCTTTCACACTCTGTGTACTCAGCCACCTAATCCTGAAGCCAGCACTCGAGAGGAAGTTCACAGCAGTGGAGGTGAGCAATGCAACAGCAAGATTAGAAACATCTGAGCATTATGTTTCCACCAGCTGAAGGCCCGAGAAGCCAACAGTTTGATATTCCCAGTGTTTGTCATTACTCCGGTCTGCCATTCAGGCAAGAGTTAGCTTTAGTGACTCAGACATAATTTCTCCTACAGCTAAGGCGGTGCGAGGTGTGTCAAGTCTGTCTTTGCTATTACTGAGCACATCTGAAGCCTTGCTCACTTGGCAGTCATTCAGACTGCTGTTAACGCAAGAGCTACCATATCAAGCCTTGCTGAGCAAGCTTCTGGGAAGCCCAGTCTAAGAGAGTCTGGACCTAGTGAGCGATCTGGCCTCCTTCCAGCACTGATGGCAACATCTCCTAGTGCATTCAGAGCCTTGCTGATACACAAACCCTGCAGTTCTTCAAGACTTGAATAATGCCAGTCATCTCAGGAGTCTATTCAAAACCTTCACAAGCAGGATGCTTCAATAGGACACAACCTGTGGCAATACAGCCTTGGTATATCTGGTTGAGACCCAGTGCAACATCCACTGAAGATAATGAAATTGAGTCATCCCACTGCTTTCCACAAGCACCAAACCAGACCTGGGTGTCTAATTCGGGGGCCATTAACCCATTATCCAGGAAGCAGTGATGAGCCACGGAGCTTTCCTATTCGAGTAAGGTACAAAATGAATCCTGGAAATATTGACAGATTTCTATCTCTCTCTTCTCCCTCACCCTACAGTAAGTACTTTGGCAGGAGGCTGTTGGGCTGGATGTCAGCCACAGGAAGTACTCAGCATGATCAGGAAGCTACTTTACGCAGTTTGTTCGAGAGCAGGCTTTTGGGAACACAGGAAATGGTGGACCCACATTTAAAGGAAAAGCTGGGAGCTCTGCTTCAGCACTGCTGGTGTCAGAGCTGAGGAGCCAGAAAGCTGCCAACAGCTGACCAGCTTCCACCAAGCACAGTCGGGCTCACCATGAACGCACACATTTCAGCCAGAGAACAGAACGACCTCAGCTAGCATTACTCATTAAAATGCTCACACTTTCTGATGCTCCCTGCTACAGTGACACAAGCACGCGTTCTTTGGCCATCTGCTGTTTTGAGGCTGTGAAGCTCCGCTCTGTAGAAGACATTTCCTGGCCTGCAGTGGGTGGAGAAACACTTGTCTCCTGCTCACACCCTCTGCCAAGCCGGCGCATAGCCTGGTTAACACTGCAGGTCTGCGCAGCCAGTAACTGGAATATGTGAGGTCCCCATCTACACTGCTCACACATTTTAGAACCTGCTTTTTCCCAGCAATACATCTTGAAGGCAAATGCATCTACAATGTGACTTAACACTATGGAGGTAGCAAACTGATGCTAGAGCAAGACAAAGAATACTTTCCTCAAGGAACAGTGGCTTGCCTAAGTAGACCTTTGTGTCCTAGGTTCCTAACCTCATCCCCACAGTTTTTCAGCCAACTCCAGCAGTCTGGAGTGAACTCTTACTATTTCAGGGACCCCATGAACTCATGCTGGTTCCACCAGATATCAGATGGCCATGTATTTTGTCTCTGCAGCATCTGTCACCAGCTGAAAGCTCTGCCCTGAAAGGACAGCTCGGTATAGTATTCCTCCTGCTATACCAAGATCTGAAGCACAAAGGAAGACTATAACCCACCTTCCTGAAGGTTTCAGGAGAGAATGCTAAAAAGGCTTTCACAGAACAGCACAGCCCCTCCTGCCCACAGGGTACCAGGGAAATCCAGTAAACAATCCAGCTGACTCCCAGTTTCTTTAGCTTTTTTTCTCCCTTGCCGTACTCTAAGGAAGACGTGAAGCTTTTTAGGACTTGACTGACACACAGAGGTTAAGCAAGGTTACTCACTGGCTCTGTCAAGCTGCTGTCCTTCTCCAAGAACTGTACAACACAGTACGCCAACTGTAGGAAAAAAAACACAGCAAGATTAGAACTTCCTCAAGTGTACCTGAGATTAAAGTGCCACCACCACCCTAGGCTGGAAGTCATGTTATGCCCTCCACAGCGTGTGTGATGAGCAGACAACTGCAGGTCCAAATGAATCCAGTTCTTCTGATGGCAAGTGAAGGCTCTAAGACCAAGTAGGAAGGGCCTGAGCTCAGGACATTCATGCAGCACAAAGGATAAAACTTGAGCCACCTAGAGCAGTCCACAGCTAATACATTCAAATGCAAGCACAGCTGCACACATGGGAAGGAACAAACCTGACTATCGCAATGCCCTGCCCCATAAAAACAAGGCTGGGAGAACAGACATCACCACTCAGTACCCACACTTTTTCACTTCCTAGACAAGTTCTGATCTTCTCTGCTCTTCTATTAGGTATTCAGAATTGCAAGAAATTAATCTCTATACCAGCCTAGCAGCTCAGCACACTGATTCCTCTGCACATCTCAGTGGTGACTAACAGGTGACACACCACAAGCACAGGCTGATGACTGCAGCTCGGAATTCTACCTCTCTGGTTTCCACAGGGCCCCAATATTTCACAAACTTCAAGAACAGAAAGGCAAAGAAGGCCATAGCATTAAGTCAGCAGGATGCCCTCTTATCAGCCAGTGGCAGAAAGCACGCACATATACATACAGGCCCAGGCACTGCAAGGCTGGGAAAAACCACCAGAGTAAGGGGCTACTGCAGAGCCCAAAACATCTCACAGCAAGAGCTTTGTACAACACAGTAATGCAGCCCAGTGAATAGCTATAAGCGAGCCTGAGCAACGGCTATTGCAAGAATCACATTCTGCCCTAGGGAACTTGAAGCACTTCTCACCTGCGGGTGATAGACACTGAGAGACTTCACCTTGTGCAGTGGTAACAAGACTCTGATGAGGAACATCTTGTGCTCTTCCTTCAGAGGCAAAGCAAACCCATTGATTATGCTGAGAAGAAATAAGAGCCTCGTTAACATCTTTACTCAGCAGAAATACAGTATCTCTCACCTCAAAAGAATCAGTGGCTTGCCCAAGCTCTCGTTAGTCACTTGAGAAAGCACCCATCAGAAGAAGTGTGGTCACTGGGGCCCAATCTGCATACCGTGCTCAGTGAGAGTGTTTCCTCAGCAGGCACGGCAGGGAAACACTCTTGATGGGGCTTGGGCTCTGCTCTGTCCTGTGCCAGTCTGAGCCCACACACACTTAAGCAGAACCTCTGGGGAAGGCCAGCACAGAGGCAGCCCAGTTCTCAAGGCTTGCACTTTACAGAACAGGAGGATAGCGGCACAAGAAAGGGATACAAACAGAAGGGCAGTTGAAGCTATGGAGAAGGCTGCCCACTGCTAAGGCTTCTCAGGGCTGTGAGTAACTCTTTTCTTTTACTGCCTGCAAGACAGCAAGTATGACTGGATTCAAACTCAAAAGAACAGGAGACAAATCTGAGGAGGAGGCTACCACTGCATTTATCGGCAGGCTGGAGAGCACTTTCACTGTGTGTTTCACCAGACTGAGATCCCCTGGAAGAGGTGGCTCCTGCAAGAACTGCTGAAGGAAGGCACTGCGAGCTCACACGGCATGCTAGGCTAGGAGGTCAACTCACTATGGGCGCTCTGGGACTTCCAAAAGTGCCCTTACCTTCCCAGGATCTCCAGCAGCTCTGCAATCCCATTGTGGTGCTCTGTTTCATAGATGAACCTGAAAAGAAGAGAAGAATGAGAGGTCGTTGCCAAATGCTGAATGCAGTATGATAAGCAAAAAGGAAAAACACTGGAGACGGGGAGTTTCCTAGCAAATAACAGAACTCCAAGACGATAGGGCAAGGTGTAAGAAATAGAAGCAAATAAATTCATGGCCCCCAGATCAGCTAAAGCTCACAGGTCCCAACATTTGCTGCGTGCGCTGAAGACAGCACTATGACATCCTTACTGCTCTTAAGCACCCCTCCAAAGAAGCGTGACATAACTGAGTCACTTAGCTAATCAGAGTCTGGAACAAAGTCACAGCCTAGTGCCCCAAATTTATCTCTTTGGATTGTCCCACTCACTCACTAGCCCAGTGGCACTAAGAAGCACCTCACCTGTAAAATATATTGTTGATCTGCCGCCTCACATATGCCCGCAGACCCAGGAACTTCCCGTAGATCCTGTGCAGAATAGTCTTTAGGAAGTCTCGTTCTCTGGGGTCTTCACTGTCAAAGAGATCCAGCAGCTATGGGGGGAGAAACTCAATCAGTATCTGCATACTGCCTGTCTGGACAAAGCGACCAGCAACACTGGGCACTGCTCCTGCCCAGCAAAAATGGCTCTTTCAGTTGAGTGATCCCTTCAGCACTCTCAGCAGTGGTCACTTCCCTGAAACATGCAGCCTCCTAGTCACAAGCTGGAACCATCAGCACTTCTTTTGTCTTCGGAAGCACAGTGATGGCCAGCACACTCTACAAAGCTGCGTGTCCCCACATTTCCCCCACAAGGTCCCCAGTGCCCCGCTCCACCTGTACAATGAGTGATGAGTTCCAGGGACTACAGCTTGCACACACTCTTGCCCTGCACAGAGAATTCTGGCTGCTCATTCAAGACTAGACACAGGAAAAAAGAAAACCCACATCATCAAGCACCTGCTGACAAAGCTGGACTGTTTGCATAACACCTTGATCAAAATCTGCTGCACGTCCTTCATAAAGGTGGTGCACAGTGGCAGGGGCAACGATTACTTACAGATAGTACAAACTTCTGGTCAATGTATTTCTTGGCTACGTTTGGTTGAAAGTCAGGTGATTCCAGGAACCGGAGGAAGAACTCATACACCAGCTGGGGGGGGAAGAAGGAGAGATCACTTAGAAATCCCCCCATTCTCTCACCCATGTTAACATCGTATTTTAAACGTTTTCCTTCTCCTTAAGGGTTCAGGGAAAGGCTGGGAAGCCTGAACGGGAGCACAGAAAACACAGGAACCTGTGTTTCCCCACCCAGTGGGATCAACTCAGCTGCCCTTGCTCTCATGGGCAGGGGGTCAGTGGCACGTAACTGCCCAGGTCTGCATGAGATCTCATCACCTCAGGTCCCGCCAAAGACAATAGCCACCTACACAAATAAAGACATTAGGCCTGGGAAACTCTTCTCCCACCTTCAGCCCATGTCTCTACAAAGAACACAAACCTCCAGAGCAGACGGCAAAGGCTCAGGCTTCACTGGAAGCCCTTGAGGCACACCAAGGAAGAACAAAAAAGCAGAGAAATGAAACCAGCCCCAGGGAAACACGTTGTGTCCTCTGCCTCCTGGGGACTCACTCCAGACTGGCTTGGCCCCACTAAGCCACATGAACTGCATGCTGTGTCCCACTTGGACAACAAAGGCCAGCTTGCTTTGAGAAGGCTGTCAGTGCTGAAACAGCAACTTCTGGTCCTGCGGTCCTCCTAGAGGGACGAGTCCACTCCAGCGCTGACCCTGCCTAGTGCTTCTGAGGGGCCAGTGGGCTAAGCAGGAACACTGCATCCCAAAGGTCTGACTCTGGACTTGAAGGAGCTATGGGACCACCCGTTCACAGGTAGGGCTCAGCTGCCAAGGACAGCAGCACAGAAAAAACTGAGGTGATGACCAAAAAACTTGCCACAGATCCATGCTGTCTGCTACTGACTTAACTCTGAGAAAAAAACGCTTCCTAGCATTCATGGCACCCTGGTGCTGAGGACATGCCATTTCTATCAACACAACCGTATGTCAACTGCAGCAGTGAGAAGTGATTAACCACTGCTGCAGAACTGCACCTTGTTTCCTCTCTGTATTTTGTTTCATTCTGCAGTGCCTGGCTCTTGTTCTGCCTTTGCTTGACAACCCATCCCTGTGCAAGTGCCTGGGGAGATCCCCATAAGCTTACCTCCTTACTTCCACTGCTGAGCTCTCATAAACCATGCTCACTGTTGCTTTTATAACCTTTTTCACCCAGTTTGTCTTAAAGTCTATTTCCCAGGACACACAGCCTAATGAAAAGATCCTTGGCTCCCTTCCCCTCATCCTCCCCTCCAGTTCCCTATCTTTTCTGGTCACACGTTTGCTCCCAGTTAACGCAACTGAATTACATCCAGCATACAGGAGACATGTTAGCAGGTGCCAGCACAGCCTTTGCTTTGGCACCAAGCAGTCCTCTTCCTCCATGTGCCTCCCAGGAGCTGTGCAAGGAGAGCAGAGCTGAAGCAGACAGGGCTGCTGTCTCCAGTGTTGCTGAAGCCCAGAGGGCAAGGGCTCTTTGAGCCTTCGGGAGGGACATTAACACTGCTGGGACTTGCTTCTTACACAGGCAATACAGCACAACGCCCTCACTCCCAGTAAAGTGTTCACTCCCAGCCTACCTCAGGGCCACGTGGGACTACAGCCATCTGCAGGTGAACGTTGCACACAACCATCAGCCTGTTTCCAGGACACCCCTGCTGCCTGCATCACCTACAAGCCACCTCTGACCCATGCGTGGCAGGCCTGGCTTCTCCCCTTCCCCACACCAGCAACCCTCACAGGCTGGGGAAGCAGCCAGCAGCAGGGCTGGCAGGCTCCAGCACTACACGGACTCTTGATTCCCTGGAGATAAATTCAACAGATCTATATCCCTGCCTCCTCCTCACCTGAAGGTGCGGCCAGGCAGCCTCTAATGTAGGCTCATCTTCCTCAGGGTCAAACTCCGCGCCTGTGGGATTGGATGATGGTGGGAGTGTCCGGAAGAGGTTCACTGAAAACTAAGATGAGTGAAAAGGTGTATGAATGACATCCCTGCACCTCACAGTGGTCCTCCCTGTAGCAAATGCCTCACTGCACAGCAACACATTGTGATTTGCCGTAGCTATGCCCACAAACAGATCCCTCCCTAGTGGCTGTAGCGTTACGGTCTGCATATCAACTCCACAAGCTGTGCCAGGGACAAGAGCTTCCACCTCTCCCTACATCAGGCACTGTCGCCCGCCCCAGCCCCCTTCTCTTTCTGGAGATGGGCAGATAACAAGGAACAGGTAGGACTGGGGTCACACTCCTCTCTGACAAATGCCTATCCCCTCCTTCCCCCCATGCTTCTGAACAGTCCCTATTTCTTTGGCACACAAGCCCGTGCTGGCCCCATGCCCTACCATGATAACAGCTTCAGGATAGATGGCCTCAGTGACAACATCACGGTTGTGCGTGATGTATTCCACCATCTCATTGAGACCTGCTCGCTTCACCTCCTTGAACTTCAGGTCACTGAGGGGGTCAGAGATGAAGTCAAAAAGCACGCAGCACTGCCGCAGCTTCTGGATGAAAAGCTCTTCTCGTTCGTGTGGAGGAGCATCTGTCAGAGAAAGCAGAGACATCTGACCTTGGAGACAGGCAGAACATCCTGCTGGTTTGCCTAGTGTGGTTTGCTCCCTATCCTGCATCCCACCCTGCCACAGTCCCCCTTGAGCTGGTGGGGGTAGAGGGAGTGTTATCCCTGCTATGGAGGTGGGACAGTGGACGCAGAGGGATTGCAAGGCCTCTGGACTAACCATCTCATAAGGCGATTTCAAACACGGTAGCGGTTTCTGGTCTGATAAGCATCAATCCTTTCCCAGTACAAGGTTCACTGGAAAAGGAACCCACTCAACTAGCTCCCATCACAGACCAGTGACGCCACACCCCACAGTCACAAAAGGAGCTGGGCAGAGCACAATGTACGCTAATCCTCCTCCCCGAGAGCAGCCCAGAAGAGAGGGACCAAGGTGGCAGAAGCCCTGTATCAACAGCATTCTTTTTTTGATATGTTGCCACTGGAAACTATGCACTGCTAAGGCAAATCAGGCAAACTTACCTCTCGCTTGCAGAATGGTTGCTGAGCTGCAAAGCAGTTGCCCTTCCTAAATGGACTGCCTGTTTCTGGGAGCAATGTCAGCAACAGGTCTGGCTGAGTGACTGCTGAAAATGCTTTCTCCTTGTCTGCACTTAAGTCATGTTTAATTGCACCATTATGTAGACTAACTGCTAATGCTGGGTAATTGCCCTAATGTGGACAAGTTCAATACCACTACCATAATTTGCAATGGAAACACAAGGAGGAGGCGGCCTGGTCCTCTCCCAGGAACGGGTGGCTGTAGAAACCAAGAGCAGTCTGCACCGAGGTCTCTGCACTTCACCACCGTCCTGCACAACCTGCTGAAGAATCTGAGGCAATCCTAAGTACATATAAGCATGAGGGTTTAAATCAGTTCCAAAAGGAAGGTAAATACTGAAGTTCACATTGAGTATCCTTCTTTTCTTTCAGGCTATCCATCAATTCTCAACCTGCTGCCAAGCCAAGCACCTTTCCCAGAGCCATCCTTGCCACACTACTGGCAGGAGGTTAGCAGGACACTGCCAGGGTCACTTCTGGAAGAACCCTTACACCACCACACTCTCCCTGGAGAAGGCACAGCTTGTCATGCAGGTCACCCCCACCCCACAGCTTCTTTACCTTTAAGGGCTGGGAGCTTTTGCAGTTCCCGGTTTTTGCTCAGATTGAAACGAGAAGAGCTGTGCCGGCGCTCCTTCTTCACAATCTGGGGTCCCCCTGAGTACTTAATCTTATTCAGCTGGGTTGGTGGGGGAGCACTATTACTGGGTCGCTTGTTTGCGGTTGTCTGCTGCTGCTGCTGTTGCTGTGGCTGCTGCTGAGGCTGCGGGGCCTGATGAGGGAGAAGAGAGTAAAACAACTCATCAGCTTTTACCGACAAGCAATCAGATACTGTCAGCATCTTCTCGGACTGAAGGAACAGGGTACATTTTTTACTGTTGCACTTGCAATTCAGTGCATCTCACCCACTCCTGCGGGGCTCTAGACCCATTGGTTGCGTTTGCAGCACACTTGCAAAGCGAATGTGGGTTTTACTCATACCTGCAAGGTACCACAAAGACATCAGAGCCTCTCAGCACACTGGGTGCTAGGGATATAGAAAGCAAAGCCACATCTTGCAACAAGTTATAGGAGTTTGCTGACAGAAAAAAGCAGAAATAAGAGCTTTCCATGGTCCAAACAGAAATCTCATTGTGCCGCTGCCTCTGATTACACCACTCTGTACAACACACAGCGAACAAGTTTTGAAAAACAGCAAGCTGCTTCCTTATCCTTGTGCAGGGAACCACCTGGGAAAAAGCATGACAGCGTGTAGTACAGAGCAGACCTGATGGCCCTGGAAAGGCAATAGTGAAGACCACTAAAATTGTTGCTGCATCCATAGATCAGGAGCTGCTAGTCTACAAACCACACAGGCCATACCCAAAACTTAGGTCCCAGGCTGTGGGCTTTCCCAACCCGTCCTGGCTGCTCCCTCCATCTCCACCTTGTCTCAGCCTCACTGCTGTCTGGACTTTTCCTGTCAATTTGCTTTTCCCACATCACCCCTTTTAGCTACACAAACCTTTTGCCTGCACTTTCCTCCAGCAGACATCCTCTCCACTTCATGCTTGTTAAACTGCACTTACAGAGGCACTTCTTGTTTTAAGCAGGTGACCAGAAACTCAAGCCACTGTTCGCTCAGCTCAGCTCTGTTCTGATCTTGCTGAAGTTCTGCTGGTTCAAGTCCCACTTGGGCCATAACGACTCAATAACTGACCCTTTATCACCACACTGGCCCAACTCATGGAAAACTTAATATGGAAGAGGGCAACATCCTGCCAGCAAGCCTATAGCAGAGGACTCAGCTGGAGACAGCACTCAGCCTACTCCACCTCTGCTGCATGAGTCCAGCAACGCTCCCTTCCTCAGCTCTGCCACCTCCTTCCCACTGGCACATGAACCCAAGGAGCTGCAGAGTGAACCTGTTTAGGACACAACAGGGATAGCACAACGGATGGGCAGCAGAGGTGGGTGAAATCCTTGGACATCACCCTGTCCTTCCCCCATAAGTTCTCAGCTGCCACGATACAGCATAGCAGTACAAATGCACACCTCCCCAGAACACCGACCAGCAGGATATTGAGGGACAGCACCAGCAGTGCAGAAGTTCATCAGAAGTTCTCCTCCAAATGAGATACGGCCAGCCTCTTCCTGTGAGGAGCAGCTGAGCTGCAGCTTATGCTGCACAGTCCTTACCCTGAACTGAGTCCTGATGGCATCCAAAGAGGTGCAGCACAGCACCACAGTGCAGGAGCAAGAGTTACTGCACCCGCAGCAGACAGGGAAGCAGCAAGGTAGGAACAAGGAAAGCTGCCTACAAGGAGACACTGCTCTACAGATTAGGATCTGTAAAGCCAGTGCAAAGACTCCCCGTGAAGACCAGCACCCAACACAAAACACCAATTGTTTTGTCAAACCATTACTTTGGACCGGAAATTAGAAATATTTTGGTTCTGGTCTGGCTTTGCTTGAAGGAAATCTTACGTGGTTCTGTTTCAAGCCCAGCTCCAAGCCAAGGTGGGAGGAGACACTGAGATTTGAACTCTTTTCAGTTTAGATTTGATTTGATTCCTTTCATGGGGCAGCATTGTCCCACGATGAGAGGATGGAGCAAAATGAGCTTGTGATGAAAACAGCTGTGTCTGCCAGACAAAGCGGGCCCAGACTACAAATTGGAGGCAACTTATCCTGAACAGCAGTCTTTCCTCAGTTAAGTCAGGCTGAATCCTTGCTGGCAACCTTCCAAGAGTGAAAAGTTCACTCTTTACCCTGACTATTTGGGTATCGGGGCAACTATTTGAGTATCAGGGCAGCATGAGCCACTCAGATGTTGTCCAGACGCTTTTGGGAAGGCTAGTCCTCTACTCTAGATCACTCTTCTTCCACAGGGAAGAAGGGCAAAATCTGAACACTGAGCCACTGCAGAGAAAAGATGGTACAGAGAGAAACAAAAAGATGCCTCAGTGGCCTCATGGGTAGCACTGAGGGAAGCAGGACACATGGGTCCTCCTAGTTGACGGGACATGCCTCTGCACTCCCCACCCACCCAGAAATGCCACAGGCAAATGTTCTGAGTGTGGTGTGTGTACCGCACGCTAACAGGCTGCGGCCACCCTGCCTTCATCAATGGTCTGGAAAAATCCTTGCCACCAGCTTCTACAGTCTTCAACAGCTGGCATGAAGAAAAACAAAACACAGCTTCAGGTTTAGCTGCTAGTTATTTAAGCAACAGACATACACATGCAAAAATCACACAACCGAGCCTGCTAGAGAAAATCCAATGATGGGGGAGGTCAGATATGCTCTTACACTGCACTGCTCAGAGGGTTTTAGGATGGATTGCTTCTATATGGACTTCCTGGCATCAAGCTGAATACATGCTTTCAGGAGGTGCTTCCTGTGGCAGGCCTGCTGTCTTTCTGCCTTCAACACCTCCTACCTTGGCCACATGAATCAGAAGAGGCTTGTTTTAAGTTTCCTAACACCTTCTTCTCTGAAGTTTCCAACCCTGAAAACACATCAGACTGCTAAAATGGAAAGCTTTTCTCTTAACACACAGGTATCAGCCTTACAGACTGACATCAACACCAGCCGACCGCTACATGGCTGCAGGCACACATCTACCTGATGAGGCTCAGCCCCTTCGCGACAGGCAGGGCCCACACCACCACAGCAAAGCCAGCTGCTCGGGAGACACTGTTTGCCAGCGGCTGCTATGCTGCACGTGCTGAAGTGACCAGAGAACGGCACAAAGCCGTTCGCCCAAGCGCGGTGTGGCAACCCCACCTTTCCTGCTGCGGCAGAGCAGCTACCATGTCAAGAGGACGGGCCAGCCCCGATTGCAACCGTGTTCGAACTTCCCCAAGCACAGGCTCCCTGGCTTCGTAGCACCTCCTCCCCACTCGTTCCCACCACCTCTCCTCCTCACTAGGAACTTGCCTGCACAAGTCAATGAGCCAGAGGCCCTGGGCTTGCTCTGTGCCATTTCTCTTCACACTGGGCTCCCAGGGGCAGAGACCCTGTTCCCCCAGCCACCCTGAGCTGCGCCAGCTTCTCCCCCGCTCTCCTACCCATGCATGACCTCACCTCTGCAGGCTCTCCTACCGCGGCTGGGTGCATCGCCACTCCGAAAGCCCTTCTGCCTCACTGGTCCCTTGAGCATCCCCCGCCTGCTAAGCTTCTCAGCCCAGATCTGCTCTCAGCTCCTCCTCCTCAGATGACTCTTCCCTTCCCATCCCTCAAGTCAGTACCTGCTCCCTTTGTCTGCTGTTACACAGCTTCCCTATTAAAATCAAGCTCTCTGCCTCAGAAGTAACATCAACACACTGTAACGCCTGTCTCTGAATAATGAACTCCAGGTACTGCAGTAACAAGCCCCATGGAGATATCTGCAAAACACGTAATACAGCAGCTCGGTGAAAAGGAGCACCCTCTCCCAGAGCTGCAAATCTCATCAGTGAGGCTCCAAGCTGCCCTTGAGGCTGCAGAGCAACTCCTCTCTCTTCTTTACTGCTGCTGCTAATCCCTGCTCCCACTTCCAGGTCATTAACTCTCTTCCCCACCCAGCTGCCTCTCCCAGTCTTTCTGGCCAGGAAGAGTAACTCTTTCTCATCCTCTCATTCAATGTTGCCTTGAACTCTAACATTATTTATTTTTTCTCCTTAAATATCCATGCAGAAATTCTCTCCATTCATATCTTCATCGTGTTTCAGAGCGAATGAACTAAACAAACCTTTATTTCCCACTCCCTGCCCTTTTGTTCTCCTCCACTGCTCCTGTCTCTTCCCGAGGCAACTGCCCCCCCCGAGCCAGGGGCTGGCCAAGCTCTGCTGGCTCTTCACCTCAGATAGCTTCACCCTAAGACAGGCATCTAAAAAAGAGCGCTGCATACCCCCTGTACTCACGAGGGAACTCAAACACTTGCCTTCCCTTGTGGGGATGCATCTGCTTTTGAACATATCTGCCCTTCCAGATCAGCTCCACTAAAAGCTCCTTCGCTGCAGAGAACAAAGCACTATGCTTAAGGGTTTCTGGACTGACTCCTACCCTCTTCATCTCCCTCCACAGAGATCCACATAGGAGGTCCTCACCCACTGCACTTGCTCAGATCTGTCAAACCAGGGCTGCTCTTCAACAAGCTTTACTCATTCCACCAGCCAGACAACTTGCCTGCAAAGCAAGTCACAACTTTCTGGTACCAGGATAAGTTAGGGCTGAGTCCTCCCCTGCTCCTTGGAGCGTGGTGTGAGAGGAAAGCCCATACTGGAAGAGGGCTGCTCAAATGCTGCTCTCCTGCTGCAAGCCCATTAAGCATCTATCGAGATACGAAGAAAAAAGAAAATTCTCTTTGGTGCGCACAACTTTTGCCCTAGAAAAAGCAAGCAAGCAACCAACCAACCATAACTCCATGGAAGAATTTACAGGGCACAAAACCCTCACAACGTCAGCAGAGACGTCCAGGCTAGGCTCAGTCCATCAACCCCACCAGGCAATACCACTTCTGGTGTTTCATGAGTCAAACCACCTCCTACTTCTGACACAAGGAAGGAGTCTTGCTCCCCAGCACACGTTACCTAATTCCTCACGGTCCCCCAATGTGAAAGACGAAATACCTTTCTGTGCTTCCTGAAGAGCAGGAAAATAGCATTCAAACTGGTATACATTTCTTCTTATCGAGCAAAGAGCTCTCTTCCATTCTGCAGCAGAGCAGTCCAGAGGCAGGAAAGCACCAAGAGAGAACAAACTTAACTGCAAACTCAACAGGGAAAGGGAGAAGAGACCTGTGGCAGCGCACACTGCAGAGGTGTCTCCTTTCTGCTCTGCTCTCTGTTCCTATGATCAAAGGAGACCCAGCCTTCCATCTTAAAGAAGGGCTGGATTTTTTTTGGAGTATGAGGAAGTGGCTGGGTATGTTTTGTGGGAGGGAAGGCTAGACGCATCACTTCTAAGTTTCTTCTGCACCCAGGCACAACCAGACATTACATGCCGTTTCAGGTCAGAGAGGGAAGCTTGCAGCCTGCGCTATTCTTCCTTTCTTACTGCGCCACTTGTAACCAGGAGAGCTGCGCCACAGCCCACCACTGATTTTGATTGGGACATCAGAGTGCTCTGCTTTGATGGCCATCCGTCACTCTCGCATTGCAAGACCCAGGCTTTCCTTCCTCTTCCCAGAGCTGTGAACTCAGCAGACAAAGAGTGACAAACAAACAAATAAAAGGTAAGCCTGACCCCATGATGCCAAGGCAGGAGAGCTCTCACTTCCTTGCAGTCGGCAGACAGCTCTCCCAGCAAGCTGTTTTCAGCTGTACACACAAAATAAAATGGTCAGAGGCCAAGACTAGGATGGGATATAAAAAGAGGATCTGCAAAACTGCCACCTGGTCCAAGGCAAAGAAACTCAACCTCCGAGTCCTTGCTGGCCACACGGCAGGTTAGGCATGAGCACAGCTTGCACCTTGAAAACGAGTGGCTAATAGTAGGGATATTTTCTGAGGCTCTGCAACACAGATCTATGCTTTGAAGGAGACTCTAGAATAACCTTACTTTGACTACGACCATCTCACTGAACTACAGGTTTCTTCCTAGTTTTCATTAGCCTTACATGTCTCCTATCCCAAATCCTCCAAATTAAAAGTGCGACATGTTCCAGACAAGACTCGAGCACGCAGGCTTCTGTGGACATAGAAGTGGCACAGCTTGTTTGCCAAATTGCAGTATTAAAAAAAATTAAAACACTCACATATGCATGCTTCCTTGGACACACAACGCTCTTCTGAGCCAAGTCTCAAAATCCACAGCCACACTGTTTGAGTGCTGAACTCAAGTCTACCAGAGAAGTTCTGGTTTACCCAAATTTTTGCTAATTCTAAGCACAGCTTATCACATTATCACATTCTGCTGAGGCCATCCTATCACATTTAGCTGGACATCAAAATTAAGAGTGAAAGAGACTCTGCACAGCTGGGAATACAGACTGTGCCTTCTTGTGAGTAACATTTTCAGCAACAAGGCTGTTACAGCAAAGGAGAACCATTTTATCTCTAGCAGTTTACCTCTATTCTTCTTTCAGGTGTCCTATCCATTATTTCCTAGTCTCACGCCCCCAGAAAATGCCTCAGAAGAACACGTTCCTTTTCTATTGCTTCTCACTACTCTCCCACTCTGACACAAGGTGACAAC
This sequence comes from Ibidorhyncha struthersii, assembly GCA_013398815.1. Taxonomy (NCBI): domain Eukaryota; kingdom Metazoa; phylum Chordata; class Aves; order Charadriiformes; family Charadriidae; genus Ibidorhyncha; species Ibidorhyncha struthersii. The sequence continues at coordinate 23,484 of VZSZ01000992.1, forward strand.
GGAGTATACTGCGCTTTGCTCTGACAGGAGCAAGGAAGCTGGCTCCCGTCTGTCAGGCTTCTTCCTTCTTGATAACCGTGGCTCTTCCCTCTCTGCAGCCAACTTCACCACGCTCTGCCCGCCTCTGCGAGCGGCGCTCGCCGTCAGCTTCGTGCCAAAGCTCTTCTTGCAGAGCTGTATGGTATGAGACTCATCCTGTCTCTTCCATAGTCATAGTTCCCTTCGGGCCAACTTTCAAGGGGAACTAACTTTATCTTAACTTCAGTCTTTGCTACTGTCCTCTCTGATTCCATAAGATCCCGGTGACATACATTACGTGGCAGAGCAGCTTGAAGTAGCTAGAATGAAAAATGTTATTCCTCCTCGAAGATGAGCTGCACACACACACTGCTGTATCCAAGGTGAAAGCCTTACCTCTTCCGAATTCTCTGCCCCACCATCCTTCCCGGTACTGCCGCTGCCAGGCTTTGTGGTGCTTTTGGTAGACTTCGGAGACTCCTGGGAACGATGAAAAACACGTTCAGAGAAAATTTCACCTTCTGCCAAGAACTGTAGCCCCTCTTTGCAGAGTTCAGCTGTGCGCTACCCCAGACCCACCCCACCTCCGTCTCCGGCCGTAAGCCCTCCTTCGGCCGGTCACTCCCAGTCCTTTTAGCCCCCGAGAAGCGGACACTGGCAGTGGGGCCACCTCCCGTCCCGGTCACCGTTAGCTTGACCCCCGCAGGGCACCTCCGGGTGACAGGGCCCCGCGCCCCCCCAGCCTGGCCCGGCCCTTCCCCCGGGGCACGGCCCCGCCGCCGCCCACCGGAGCTACGGGGCACGGCTCGGCCCGCCCGCACCGGGCGGCGGCAGAAACGGACCCGGGCCCCTACCCAGCGCCGGGCAGCGGAACACCGGGCAGCCACCCCACGGCGGGGCCGGGACACGGGTGGGGCCGTACCTCCCCCG
>VZSZ01000992.1:33491-46980 GCA_013398815.1 Ibidorhyncha struthersii
GGTTAGCTTGGTTTTGGGTTGGTTTTTTTTTTTTTTTTTTTGAGGAAGCTGGTGCCTGTCCTATAAATGGATCAGATTTATATAAATTTCCTATAAATGAAGCAGATTCAGGTGTTGGTAGGAGAAGATTATACGCGTGGCTCTGTTGGAAAGAGTTCAGCTGTGGCTTTTTGCTAGCTATGTTAACGTTTTAAACATTTTGTACATATTTATGCTGTGAAAGTAATTGTGTTCCCCACAAAAAAACCTCACGTGTGACAACAGAAGGTGCTTATAAGCTGGAACCTTCTTCATGTGCGATTTCAGGGGGATGTAACACACAACGAAGGCCGAAGCACAGTTGCAGAGGGCTAGGGAGGAAAAGACACAACCTTTTAGTTTCATCTACATCGGTATAGTGCCTTTCTTTGATTGCACTTCGTAAGTGTGAAGAATATTTAATGATCAAAATAGCTGTGTGGTTTGGGTAGCTGAAGCCAAATTGCTGTGCTTCAGGAATATAGCAGCCTGTTAAAAAAGCAAAACAGTGCTTGTCGGTGGATTTCTAGAAAATGAGCCAGTGTGGCTGTTTCTCTGGTAAATTTTCTGAGATTTTTTTTTCTGTTCTCATAGACAAAATTAACATTTGAAAAAAACTCTTTCCTGTTCATGACATGGATTTTTGTCATGTTCAAAGACAGAGGCTTTAAAATGTCATTTCTCTTATTGAGTAATAGCTATTCAATGTTATGCCCTGGAGGTAAACCTTTGGGATGTTGTCAGCACTCTGTTGGTATTATGACAAGCTTTTGATAATTGAAAATGGCGCTGGGTTGATCTCTCCATTTCAGTGACTGTGCAATAGATCAGACCTTGTCAGTGCTCTGCTTTTAGAACATGTAAAAATTCAGGATGTTTATTCTATTTGCTCGAGTGCGTAACTTCTAAGATTAGTGGTAATCCTGCTTTTTAAGAGAGTCCTGTAGATGATCCTGTGCAGTGTTGCCAAAATGGTATGTGCTTGTAACTGAGTAAAAGTACAAAGTAGAACAATCACTCACTTTTGTACTTCTGTTGTTTTTCCTTTTCTCCTGTCCCGGCTTGGGTTGTCTGCCTCTCTTAATGACGTTCAATGGACCTCCTTTGACTTCCTCACCTTGTGAGCCTTCAGACAGTGGTTTGCAGGCAAGACGTCTGGGTCTGCCAGTACCCTCCGGTTATGTTTTCTACAGCATAGCAAATACACTGCTGTGAATCTGAGCATTCAGGAATGGGAGGTCCAGGCAGAAGAAGGCATGATGCCCAGAGATAAGGTTGTTGTCCAGAACAACCACCCTCAGTCAGGTCAGACAGCTTTCTAGCTCTGTATCGCATATTTGGCAGCGGACAGTGGTGGATGTTTAAGGAAGAACACGAGGAGGGTAGAGGAGGTTACGTATACAGTAGACCTCCCTTGGGGGGTAACATTGACTGCGGCCAACAAATTGCTCTATGAGCATCTAGATCCTCATATTTTAATATGCAAAGTCATGCTGTTATTGCAGCATTCCTTGTACCACTGGATAGAAAATTAGCGTTTGATTGTGGTGCTGTTTTCAGTGTGTTACATAGGTTTTACTCCCCAGCTTGCAGAAACTGTAAGGAGGTGAAAACTCTGCTGCAAGGTTGGTGGAGGTGGCATAATATCTGGAACTGGGGATTCGTACCACAGCAAACTACTCTCAGCAGCATGCACATTGACGAAATAGTTAAAATCGGCACTTCTGGTGGCTGTGAATTGTGCATTCAGGGGAAGTGGGGCTGCCTGCATTTCATACTGCTGTTATGTAGTCTCTCTGCAGACTTGGGAAACCAGCACGTATGTTTGGCTTCAGTACGTGGGCTTCCATCTTTTCTTTGTAGATGGTACGAGCCACTGGTTAGAGAAGCAAACTGACCCCACGGTAGCCTGAAGTGGCTGCGCAGTTCTGCAGCCAAGGGCTGATCATGTGGCAGGTCCCGTGGGTCAGGAGCGTGGGGGGCTGCAGTGGCAGCAATGTTTGTCATTGCAGCAGTGACCAGGGCGGTAGAGCAGCAGCAGAGCTTGTACATGTGCTTCCCCAGCGGGACCCTTTCTCTTCACGTCCAGTTCCTCAGCAGAGGCTAAACAGCACCATAACTGTAAACGTAAGCACTGTTTGTAGAATACAGTACTGACTTACCAGCAGCAGCTTATTCTTGCAGCAGTATTTTTGAATTTTACTCGCACTGTATTTGTCCCTCTGTTTTTGTTCAGTCATATCATCACACTGTGCTCATTCATGCGGGAGCTGAAACTGATTCTGAAGAGGTGGCTGTGCATTTGAACTCCTCTGTTACAGAAAGTGTGTATGCGCGCATGTATAACGGAGATGGATATCGGATAAGTAAGACTTATGTGGCTTGGGCTAGTGCGTACTGCAGTTGGTGTGGCTTTTCTTAAGTGGTTTACAAACAGGAAGGAACAAATATAGATATTTCCGTTTTTTCTTCCATAGGTAGCAGTAAATACAATATGGTGGTTATCTAAGAAACATACCAGTAGCTACTTTAAAATCTGTGAACAATTTGGGTTTTTTTAAAGGAACTTGAGATGTTTTGTCTGAAACTATTAAATGCAATAATGCAGTACTAAAGAAGTGGCATGGAGTGCTTGGTTTCCTGGTATGTGTGTTTTGTGTGGATGGCCATTCCTCTAATATTTGTGTTATGATGCATTTCCCAGGTGGCACTGTTTAAATGCTAGATGGTTATTAAGGTAGTGTTATGTTTTGGGTAGTTTCTCTGTCTAATTTTTTTGTTCAGTGGCTCTGATGTTCTGGGGAAATGCGTTTGAGCAGCCTTAGATACAGAAAACCTTCATGTGGGAGCACAGACAATAAAGAAAATCAAGTGAACTTGATACTGGCATTGATATCAAAGCAAATTCTCCTATCTCATTTCTGCTGAACCCTGATCCTGGTGACAAATGGTCACGTGTATATTACCCTTCACTTCTGTGACCTGATCCTTATCTGTGCCTCGTTAATCCCAGACTCTCAAACTGTAGACCTGAAGTATGAATTTTGCCATTCCCTATTCTTCTACAAACCCTTGCTTGCTGCAAATGTTAAACCTTGCTTCTGTCTCTCTCCATGCTGTGAAGCAGTGAAGAGCTGCAAATCCCATTTGTGTAAGCTGTGTACCTTAATACTTCTGTCTTCCTGCGTCGCTGGAGAAGCCCGCTGTCCCTCAGGCTGTCTCCTCAGTTATTTCTGCTATCTTCACTACTAATGACCCCTGTTCCTGGCACAGGTCCCGGCAAGGTGCGTTTTTGGCACCCTTCCACTGGCTGTCCAGCCTGTGTATCCTACAAACTAGATCTCTTTTGTCTGAATATATTACAATTTGGTGTAATTTTGGTTATGCGGTAGTCGCCCATGTTTGCCGCCTTGTTCGTTGTGCGCAGCTTTCTCAGTGCTTTTTCTTAAAGTGAAAAGTGCTTTTGCGGTACACCCCTGGGTGTTTTATGAAAATACAGTGAGGTGCTGAAGACAAGAGGCTGCAGCAGTCTGCTGGTATTGTTCCCTCTGATGCGACTGAATTTTACTGGAATGGTGAGTGTGCCCAGGCGTGTCGAATGCGACGTGTGGTGACCCTTGGTGCCATCCTGCCCCAGCAGCTGAAGTGCTCCATGCCTTCCTGTGTCTCTCTGGATTTAAGCAGCAGTATCTTTCCTCTGGCAGAAAACTTGAAAACTTGGCCATCTCTATTATCTGTTTCCTCTCCCGCCCCCTTATATCTCTAGGCCTAGTCTCTTTTTTTCCTGATGTTACTTTGTGTAGAAGCATTTGTACAGTCTTTTATGATTATTCCAATCCAGTCATTGTAGCAGAGATGACAAATTTTTTGAATTGTTCTCCTGCGATTTTTCGTCAATATCTTCCTTAAGAATTTTTCTTTTTTTCCAAGTGAGTTGTGCGCCATTGTGTCTTTTCAATTGCTGTCTTCAGGTTAAGGCAGTTATTTGTTAGTGCTCTTCAAGGAGGAAGGGTGCTGCTTGTATAGAGACATTTCATCAATCATGCAGCTTTTTCACCAATTCCACCTTCGTGCTGGGTGGCTCCTGTGATTTCAGTTGTACTTGATAGTTGTTCTTGAGCAAAGTTCACAAAGGAGCTGTGAAATGGTTTCCAGTCACTTGCCTGTGCTTTCTACCGTAGTGAGCACAGGCTGAATCACAGTTCCTCGTTTGTGTAAAATGTATAAAAAGAGCTTGCTCGGTGTGGGGATTTTTTTTGTAGTGGGGATTTTGGTGGCTTTGGTTATAATTCTCCTGAAGAGAATGCACAATAATATTTTGCTCAGATCTGTCAAAAAAGGGGTTGTGTAATTACTTCCACACGTGTCTGACTCTTTCTGTTTTTATGAATGGGAACTCAGTGGCTGTGTCTAAATCCTGGTTTGTCTCATGGATTGTCAGACACTTTTGCAGCTTATGGCTGAGTGAGTGCCTCTGAACTGCTCCCAGGTTACCCAGTTTAGGGCATTAGGTGTTCAGTCTCTGCATCATCTTCCCAGTTTTTTCCACCTTTGCAGCCATTATAATTCTCTTTCCTTGTGCTCGTCTTTCCCCCCGCCTCTTTCTCAAACACGTATAATTCATTCAGCAAAAATAGCAAGATTCCCTGCAATGTGGGGACTTATTAGTTTTTATTAGTGTGTTTATTTTAATCTAGGGATTTTTTTTTTTTTGTCTCACTGATTTGTGAGGGCATTGTGTTGATGTATACCTGACAGTTCTGTGCCTCAGTGTGTTACTGTTGAAGCCTATCTTCTTTACCATGTTCATCACTGACTTTCTTGGGTGAAACAGGCCTGGTTTACTCTCTCAAGCATCTTTTGAGACTCCTGGCATCCTCCTGCAGGCCTGTCTGCATGACCTAAAATTTCTTTCCTTGGATCCAACTTTCCCATGAGTGTCTCTGGATTTTCTGTAATAGAGCACAGAATTTTTCTGCTGCATCTGCTCTGTGCTATGTCATCTTACAGTCTCATAGCCTCTGAGCAGTTTTCTCAAGTCGCCGTATTTCTCATGGAGAGCTCTGCTTGAGCGCGCTTGCTTCAGACTGAAGACTACTTGCCCTCTAGTTTTTAACTTAGTTTTGTCTTGGTCTCCTTGAACTGCTTATTTCATTAGGGTGCCATACTTCTGACATCATGCATGCCCCTGGGTTCAGTTGCTCTGCTTTGATGGCTTATGGCTGAATTAATAACTACTGTGGTGTTATTAATTGCTACTACTTTGTAATTCCCAAAGTCCTTGTCTACTTAGGAGCTGTATGAATTGCAAACCTCTGCTTGTGTAACTATACTGAAACTTCCCTACATATGGGTGGTTCTGGGTAACTTCTGGGACCAAGAGGACTGTCTAGTCATGTCTGGAGTGAAGATGTCTCTGTGGAGACCAGGGTCTTCTCAGTCTTGTCGCAGTCTTTCTGTCCTTTCTTCTCAACTGGGCACTACTGGTTCCTTTGGGCATACCAGTGAATGTAATCATGGGCTGGGTTGTCAGCCAGTGTGATGCCCTGCTATAGGGTGACCAGCAAAACCGAGCTTCTGACATCAGCACAAGTCCTAGGTTCCCATATGCGCTTTTCCCTCTAGATATCCCTTTTACCTCTGGTACCCCCATGTCTATTTCTAGCCTGTTTTCACTTACGCAGAGGATCGATGGTCTACTTACGACAAGCTAATTTTTAAGGGTGACTTGCTTTCATGCTATAAATGGACTGTAGTTGCCGAGCCAGGAATCTAGTTCTCTGCAAATGCAGTCACAGGTCATCACAGCGAGTCTGTAGGTTTTCTCCAGGATGCGATATATGTGTGTTTCTTTTTGGTGAAAACATTGTGGTGTTTTCATTAAAACTAATGATGGTGGCATCATTTCGTCTCCAGAATCCGCTGCTGCGGTACATGCAAGATGCCCGGTGTACCCAAGCAGGACTTCTGCTGTGGATGAAGAGTCCTGCCTGCTGAGTCCTGTTACCTTTGAAAGGCAGCATGATGTCTTCTTAGGAGGCTCCAGCTAAGTTACTTTTTCCTTCAAGGCCTGAAGGGCAGGTTAGATTATTTTGGTAATTGTGCCAGCATGTGAAATTAGTAAATAGGCTTCTACTGCAATTCCCCTACAAAACCAGAGATTTTGGAAACTTGGTGGGTAGCTGAACTGTAAGTGTCGTGTTGTTGGTGTTACAGTACTGGACAGCTTCTGATATCAAGAGTGAGTGATTGTAAGCAAAGGAGATTCACTAAGGCTGTAAGGTGAGAGCACTATGTTAATGAGGCTGTGACTGAATCAGTACCACAAGAAGATTAAAAGAAAGTACTTCTGATGTATTAAATGGTAACAGGAGACTTTAAAGTCATTAGCCTGGGGTGGAGTCTGCAATTTTAATGGTAAGAGTTAATTTGCGATTCAATGGAAGAAGATTTAGCAGCTAAATATATATACTAATGAAAATAGATCTGCCCGGTCAAAGGGAGTGTAAAGTGTAAGATATGACAGGTTTGTCAAGATTACAGCCTGGTCGAAAGCATCAGTCATGGAATTGCTTCTCCAAAGCACTTGACTTTGTGCTGTAGTTTATTCTATTGAAAGGGTTTGCATCGCTAATGGAGAGCATGTTACCTCTACTGAAAACTGGCTCAGTAGAGAGAGAAATAACTTGTGAGTTTTCTTGGGATTGATGCTTGGGCTCAAGGGTACGTAATTTTGTGTATCAGCCATCCCAATGATGAGACAATTACTGTTGGTAAAACTGGGAGGAGGAGAGGGTTGATGAGGGCTGATGAATAGGGCAGCCGGCACTGGGGCGGCTGGTGAAGTAGTGAAAGGGTCACCAGAACACAGCTTAAACGTAGCTGGCTGCAAGGCAGGACGGCAGGGGAGAGTGTAGAGGTTGCAACTGTGGGATGGGAATTGTGACAGAGTGTGGTGGTGTTCTAGGTAATCGCCTCTGCAAGCTGACGTGTACTTTCACACAGGCCTGGCACGAGTCTCGCCTGTCCAGGAGTAAGGCTGCGATCTCGACTTTGCACCTTTGCCTTGCTGACACGCTTTTCTTTTTCAAAGCAGTAAGTGTTGGTAAAAGAGTGCAACACTGAGCTTCAGGCTTATTGAAGGCAATTTAAACATGCAAGCAGAATTTCCTCAGCTTAGACTGCATTAAGTGCCTTGATCACTTAAAGTATGACTATTGAACTGAGCTAATAGGAAGGATGTCTGTGTTTACTTTCCAAATCAAAATATTTGTTTAACCCAGATTTATTTCAACATTGTAACTCTTACTGAGTAGTAGAGCAATAAAAAAAGATTGTTAGACTAGAAGATTAACTTTTAAAACACAAACACTTGAAAGTATTTGAAGTAACTCCCACAGCTGCCCTCTCCTTGTTCAAAACAATCTATCAAACCACAAAAAGAGAATTTTAGAAATTGAAAGAAGACCGTGAAAACCCCATATGTCAAAGTTGTCTTCTGAATCTAGCAAATGGCTCAAGCAAAGCCTTCCGGTGGAGGGCATATAGGATTGAGTAGTGCAAGTAGTTCAATCTTTGTGGAGTTTATCTTAGAATAAAAATCAACGTTCTCCCCTGATAGACTGGCCAGTTTCACTTTTTTTTGGGCAACTGCCATGTCTGAACGCATGCTGAATGGCTTTAAACACAGATAACAGAATATAGAATTCCTCTTTTAAGATGGTCTAAGCCCAGAGTTTTTCTCTCATATCATGCTTGGGAAGAGATGTTCTTTGGTTTCCTCCCTCTTGTGTTTTAGTATAGGCAACGTGTGAATAGCAGGAGCTGATGTTCCTTCTCAGTCTCCAAAAAGAACAACCAACGGGTATGCCAAAATGTGGGACCTACATTTCACTTGTAATATGCTTCTTTTACATCAGGCACAGGATGAAGAAGGGTACCTGAGATTTCAAATATTCTTTCCTGTAGTATCTCTGCTGCTGATCTGAATGCGAATGGTTATATTAAAATCAAATTTGCACCCAATGAAAATGCTGGTTAATTCCTCTTGTGAGAGAGTTTGGTGTTAAATAATGAGTGAAGTGAGGCCACGTGGAGGCTTGTCTCTCGTTAATGAAGGTGTGCGGAAGAGTACTTTCCAGTGGGATATATACAAGCTCAGAACAGAGAACAATAAATGCGTTTACCCAGTCTGGAGGCTAGTTTTCCTTCCTCTGGCAGTAAAGCTTTCCCCTGGGGTGACTCTTCTGAGACGGGGAAGCCTACAAAAGTAAGGGTGATGTAACTGGAGCTTCGGAGTCAGGGCTTCTAGGTTGCAGCATCCTTGCTTGTAGAGGAAAGTGTGTGCAAGGTGTTCAAGTATCGAGTAGATTTTTAGACTTCCTTGGCGTCCCCAGGAAGGGAAGGCCTGGTTCTGTTTTCTCCCGTAAAGCAGTCCTGTCTCCCTTTTTGTTAAGTTTTGATTGGTTTCAGAGTAGCTTTAGGAACCAGCAGTAAGGCTGACAATGTCAGTTTTATAGTGCTGAGCATGAAAACTGTGAATTGGACGCAATCATTTGAAACATCCCATTCTCTTGTGGTTGCAAATCCAGCAGAAATGCAGTCAATAATCTTTTATTTCAGTTTCCGATAGCTTTGTGCTGTGTCTAGTAATGCATTCTTTTCCTCTTTTAGCTACTGGAGTAGGGACTGCATTTCACTTTAAACTTTGTGGCAGGCTGATGTACAGTGCTACAAAATGTTCCATTTCTGTGCAGTTAAGTAGGAATTCCAACACCTGCTTTTGACCTTCTTTGAGTGTGTGTTTTCTGGCTTGGCTCTTCGGAGTTTTGTAGTATTATCAAAGGCTCTGGTTTGAATTGTCATTAATATTTCAAGCCTTGTCCTTTTGGAGTTGTTTCCTCAGCAAGATGATAGCTAAAGCTGGAATCCCTGAACAAAGCGCAGATGAAAGCAGGAACAGATTAATCTTCCTGGCTGTATGCAGAATAACCAACCCCCTGTTCAAGGTATGTCAGAGGCTGACAGCAGCTCTCATACATCTGTGCTTTAACCATGGCTGTTGCTTTATGAACAGGCGCTGGTCGTTAAGCCTCCCTTTTTAAACAGGTCACAATTACAGAGGGCATTGTGACTGCCAGCTAAATGTAGCTGTGCTCAGCTGACGGTCAGCATATGTAATGTTTTGGCATTGTTTAATGTTCTTGTTTGCTTGTATGCCTCTAACAGGGAACTGTTGGTTCATTGTAATCAAAATGTATTACTAATGATGTGTTCTGCATCTAAAAGGTGGCAGTATCACTGCTAACACAAAAGTATTTTTTTCTTCAGGCTTCCAAGCAGGAATGGCTTTTGGTCTTGGCCAGCAAAAGCAGAGCTGTCTCAGTTGGACAAATATAAGATGACCATCTTCATGCACTTAAAAGGAAAAAGGTCTACAATACACACCTGAGCAAAAGTCTCATTTGGTTTAAAAGAGAGCCAGAGCCACAGAGCCTGCCAGTAGTGGTAATTCTCAAGCTGTGTGGCTGGTGGCTGTCTCCCAAAAACTGCTGTGTAAAAAGAGGATGGCATGTTCACCAAGTTCTGCAGCTTGGAAATATGTACCTGATTATATACGTGTATCCTTAAGAACAACATCTGAATCTATGGATTCCTGTTATTGCTGCAAGGTTAACACACACATGCAGGTCTGGCGGATTTACAGCATGTTAACAAGTTTTAAGTGGTGGTAGGGCAGCTGGCTTGGATGTACTGGCTGCTTTTTCAGTTATGGTATGCATTCAACAGGCAAGTGGCTTTATGTTAAACAGCAGTTAGGAACTGTGGTGGAGTATTACATGCCTAAATCGGTTCTGCTCTTGAACCTTTGCTTGTGCACGCCAATATTCGTCCTCCTGAAGGAGAGCGTGGTAGAGAGAAATCAGCTGTACTGCTTCAATAAAAATCTGACTCAGCTGCTCTCAAGCTCCCGTTTTGTACTTCCAGTGCTGTTTCAGTATTTTTGTCTTTATGTTCTGTTTTTTCCTCTTTCATTTGCAGACAGCTTTGTGTTCTCCTGCTCGTGGACTAGTGAGAGGGCTGTGCCTTTAATATAAACCAGCTGTCAGCTGTGAAATGAGTTGAAAACTTAAGAATTCACTAAACACTGTGGAGGGAGTATACTTGCACCACAGTTGTATCTTAATGCCAAGTTCGACTAAGATCTAGTGTGGGTGACTTCAGATTTGATTAGTGTCAGCAGCATTGCTGGGGAGCTCTGGAGAAAGCATGTTCTTAGAATTTAAACAAATGATTCATACTGGAAAGGTTCTGGTGCAAACTAAACGGCTGTTGCAGAAGACGCATTCAAGGCCAGTCAACAACCTTAGAACTCTAATCCCCAAGCCTGCTTTTCTGTCCCAAAAGCGAATTGTTCAATTGCCTAGGGTATAATTATTCAGTTTGCTACATACTTAAAGTAACAGAAGCATCTGCTCCTTTCTTCTTGAAATAGAGCTTCCAGGTTAATCTTGTCACACACAACTCACACTAACACTAATACCATTTTACTTACGTGTTGAAAAGTAACATAGCTGTTGCTTGGGCCGTGCTGTCAGTATAGATTTTGAATAAATCAGTGCTGTATTGCTGAGTGTTCAGCTCATTCTTGTCTCCTGGTCTGTGACACATATGTAGATTTCACGCAATTAGAATGTAAGTTAAGACTGATGATACAAGCTCCTGTCCCTCAAAGGAAGTGCCAATACTTACAGGGGTTTAATTAGACAAGCGGCGTTACTGCCTTTCAGGGGCAGTCAGCTTAGGTGATGGTTGTGAAGAGGAGAGCCCAAGGCACGGTGTTGGGAAGGGACAGGGTGCTCGAGAGGGAAAAATTGGATGTAGCTCCCGTGTCCCTGTCCTGTGGGGTGTGTAAATGCTTCTGTGAGCCTTTCCCTACCTTGCTTTATTTGCTCTTTTCTTTTGCAAACATATTTCATTGCCAAAGGCCCATACGTTGCCTGCAGGCTGCTCCATTATTTCTGGTCATTAACATTGTACGCTAACTTGCCTTTTCTTCACTTTATGGACTTAATTTTATATTTTTTTTTTCCTGCTGCACTCTGAGTCCTTGCATGACCCTCCCTGGCATTTCATTACTATCCACTTACTGATCAGCAGTGCTTTCCTCTTCCCCTTGCCCTGAGTGCCACATTTCCCCTTCTTGCTGCACCAGGGTCTTAATTCTTGCAGGTTCTACCCAAGACCTTTCCCTATTCCACAAGCTGAAATGTTGTTATTGAGGTCTCAATAGCTGGAGCTTGCTGGCCCCTTCTGAAAAACCCGGTTCGCTGAGATGCTCTCCTTTACTTTGCAGCTATATCTCTTGGAGTGACAGATCTGAGTTCCTATAAATGGCTAGATGGCTTCCTTCTTGCTCTTTATTGTTTTAAGTTAATGTTTGATCACTTGCTGTTAATCAGAAGGAGGCACAGAAGCAGTCTAAGTGAGAGTCTGGGCTGTTAAGAGGGGAGCTAGGTAACAAAGTGGTGGACTGCGGAATTTGGGAGCTTGAAGTTTCAAAGCTCATCTGCATTCAGATAACTGGAACAACACTACCTGAAGCTCTTACCCCATCCAAAAGGAGATGACCTGTGGGCAACAGCTTGTTTTGGGGCTGAAATGGATTAGGAAGCCTGAAGGAAGAGCTTGAGTATAGACAGTTTGCAATGAAGGGGGGAAAAGGACATTGCTGAAGAGGAATATGTCTTGGGCAGCAGTTGTACGGTCTTTGTAAGCTGATGCCACTGCCAAAAGAAAAGGTCCTGGAGGCTCCTCCTTACAACAGGCTGTTCTACCGTGACTGCTAAGCCATCTCTACAAACTGAGCGATTTGAAAAGCTAATTTTATATGTATTTGCGTGTATCTGCTATGATGTGCATACAGGTTCAGGTCTTTCCTACGATGAATTTTCTTTTGTGGCCACATTAATGTTTGCCAACTTCAGGCTGCATAGGTATGGAAATGAATGGAAAGTGGGATAAACTGCGTAGTTTTCCAATGTAGTTTTCCACCTTCAGTTCCCGTCACTGTTGGTGGTGTGTCTGTTTAAAAAATAGGCTGTCATGTATTCTGAGGAACCTAAAGGTGGAGCTTGCATGTTTGAAAACATTCTCAAAAAACTCAGCGTGCTTTTCTTTTCTGTCTTTTTTATGAAAACCCGTAGGCTTTAAATTAGTTGATTTTCTGCTGCCTTATTAAGCCAATTATTCATGTTAATTTGTCTTTTAATTAAAAGAGAAATAGTAGAACATCCCAACTGTTTGCTCCTGGGTACAGTCAAACTCAGTAGGCTGGTGGGAACTGTGGAGTAGAGTAGCTTTTCATGGGCTGGGTCTCTGCCAATGAAGGCTTGAATGCCTTGCCCCATCCTCGCTTTTTAAGGCCAATATTTAAGAAGGTGTGTTTACTGTTATTTTCACCCCCCTCTCCCACTTTCTCATTGGTGTAAATAGGAGCATTTAGTAGCTTAGCTGGATTTTGAAACTTGGATAGCTTTTTCTGTCTCTGCTTACTGGGTAAATCTTTATTCAGCTTTTGAAGTACTCTGGTAGACTTCTCTTTATCTAGGAAAAATCACTGTTCAGTGAGAAGTCATCTAGTCTGATTTGTTGTGTGAACCTGGCGAACTTTAGCCCATCTAGCTCAGCTCTGCGTTGCTAGATGTTCATGAAGTGTGGGGCTGTTGTGCTTTGCCAGGAGCTGGTGGGAGGAATTAAGCAGACAACTGATTTAGGCAGTGTGTCCTTTGAGTGAGGGAATGGACTGGGTGACTTCTCAGGATCTCTTATAACCATTTTTACTGTTCATGTATGTATGACATGACTAAAATAATCCCTGATTTCAGATGCTTTTCTTAAGTTGAATGATGAACATTTTGGATGCTACGGTGATGAAAGCTGTAGGATCAAGTATGAATTTGCCTGTTGCATCTTCTGTACCTTTGGCATAGAATATAAATTTACCTTGTATTAATTGACCAATACTTCCTGGTAACAGATCCAACAACTCCACTGTTAATGCCTGGTTTTATATACAGATAGGTTTGTACCTGAATTATAGAGGCTGTCAAGGAACACATAGATACTCAACCTTTTTTTCTGTCTCGTCCCAATAGCTGAAAGATCAGGTTGTCTTTTGCAACATCAAAAATAAATAGTGTCCTTCACAGACATGGTGTGTGTCAGTAACAATGTATTCTGCTGCTGGATGCTTGCAAAAAGGTTAATTCTTGTACCCATTTAAAACTATGCTCTGCAGGGCTCTTTGCAACATACTATCTTCAGTCTTTTGAAGAAGTGCTGAAGTGATGGTACTATACTACAGTTTAGTTTGAGAGAGACTAGACTATTTCTTCAGAAATAGCAAAGGTTCGATTTTAAGGAGATAGCAGAAGAATCTGGTAGAGCCAATTTTCTTTTTGTTTTTTTT
>VZSZ01000992.1:46989-71219 GCA_013398815.1 Ibidorhyncha struthersii
TAGAGCCATTTTTTTTTTTTTTTTTTTTTTTTTTTTTTCATATCTTTTCAAGAGGAGAGATTTTTAGGAATTGGTTGAAACTAGGTCTCTGAGGATGCAGATGCCTATGCAGTTTATGTCCATGATTTTTTGGGATTGTTCTATGAAACAAGCTTGGGGAAAAAAAAACAACACACACACACACACACCGCCTTTACATTTGTGTCTTGTTTCCAGGGTTGTGGTTTATGATTCTTTTTTTAGATGATTGCTCAATCCCTAGAATAGAAGGCTGAGTTTGGGGGCTTTGATNGATACTGCTTTGTTCCCACTGGCTTTCATGAATTTGGGGGAATATCTGTTTTCAGGATTGCATGAATTTTCTATAATTCAACCTCCCTGCTCTCTGTACAGTGCCTCCAGTGAAACCGAATTAAGGCTTGGCTGCAGACTTTTCATTGAGGAGAATTCTGCATAACTGGGCCCAAAATAAAAGAATCACGTGGTTGCTATTTGCCTGTGCAGCTTTGTTTACTGTGCACAGAAACCAAGAGGGGACAAAGCCTTTGACATTAGCATCTCTTCAGTTTGCCTTTGACTGCACATAAAGCAGGTTTTGCGGCAAACTAGAGGAGCAAAAGACCCATATTAATCTTGTAGTGGAAAACTGCTTTGTTGCATGTCACTGCAAAAGCTGTCTGAAAGCTGCTGGTGACATTTTGGATGAGACCCACCACCTGCGTGTGAGCTCCCATTCGGGAGCTGAGAAACTCTTTGAATGTGCTTTTACACAGTTGGAAGGCTGGTGGGTTTTTTCCTTTTTCTTTATTATTTTCTTGGCAGGGAACAGGTGAACTAAACCAAAAGATTAATCAGGTTGGGTGGCTCAGGTGGCAGGTGATGCTTTTGCCCTTCCGGACCTGTAAGAAGGAGGACCCCTGTGCAACACCATGGTCCAGACTTCCTGTAGGAAGGGATGACAAATGCTCTTGAAGATCCTGCCTGGGCTAGAAACCATCTCCTGTTTAAAGCAAGGCTAGCCAGGAAGGCTGGAAGGCTTGCCAGTGACCTAATGTGTGGGCTGTCCTGCCGTGTGTATGGCCGCTGTGTTGTTTCTGCATGCCTTGGGGCTTGGTTGTAGTTTCCAGGTTGTAGAATAGGTCGTTTTGGGTACAACTCTGTTCACCCAAAGAAATTCATTCCAGTCCTTTAAATTCGCTTTGACCCTCTGTTTTTTTTAATCCTTTGCCCATGGCTTTGTCTACCTCCTAATTGTTACGCTCTTAACCCTTGTCTGTGGGGAGGAATGTATTGTTGGTGTTTTTTTTTTTTTAATGTTTTCTGTTAGAGAAGTGGGGGAACATGTTCTTGTTATGCCATTATTCATGTTATTTATTTCTTCCTCTACTGCTTCTAAAGTCACTTTTGTCATCTGGTAATCGGGAGGTACCTTCCATGACCAAGAATTAAAATGGTCTTGGCTCTCCACATCCCACACTCTGAATTCCCGCTGGGAAAGGATTGCCAGTTTACAGTTTGAACAGCTGATGATTTGAGGGACACCAGACCAAGCCAGAGAAAAGGCATTCGCTGAACAAACGTAGATGGAGTCTCGTACTCAGGTGTCTGTGAGCATTTTGTTTTACCATTGCCTCTGTTAGATGACAAAGGCCATGTGGGCTGTACATTCGTCTGTAGGTCATTTTGGGACTGGAAGCCCATTGTGGGTGTGTTTCTGATAAATTTTGTCCTGTTCTTACTCGGCTGCAGCTCTCATGATACCAGTCTCTTGTTTCACCCTTGACCTGCTCTTTCACCCTTGTAGCACAGCTGATAAGGAGATCCTAATGGAAACATTTGTGGTGTATTTCTGACACAGAAGTGATTCAGGTGCTCTCCAGGGAAAATTATTTTGGTCTGAATCTGTATGCAGAAGGCGCCTCAGTAGTGTAGTCATTGGGCATTCCATTCACGAAACCTCCCAAAATTGCTGGAGGGGAGGGAGGAACACCGTTACTGTGAATTGAAAGATGCCTGTAGTAAATTTGCTTGCCTCAATTGCTCTTTGCAGACATGCTGTGATTGTGGATCATGGGTTGAAATCCCTGTTGTGTGATGGTGCAGTACTTAAATCTTAGTTTGGCAGTTGTTTTCCATGGTGAGATGAAGGATGTTTGTGCCTGCAGTTCCCTTAGCGCTGGTAGGGTAAAGATAGCGCACTCGGGAGAAGCTGTCGTGAGAGGATCCCCAGCTCATTCTTGCTGGCCAGATATTCTTATTGTCTGCCCAAATGCAAAATATGCTTGTTCTGAAGACCTTCATCCAGGTGTAAATTACCAGGAAAATTTTCCATTTCTGATGTCACACTCACAGGAAAGGCTTTCTTCTTTCAGATTTAAGTATGTCTGGAGAGAGAATTTATTTTTCACATCCACTTCAAAAACCTGCATGAAGCAAACACTGCTTCAGATTTTGCCTGTGTTTGGACAGAACCCAGAAGCTGGGCAAAAACCTTTGGTGAATGAAGGGAGAAAACGTGATGTCAGCGGGGATTTTTTTTAGTTCTGGGGTGACTTGGAGTTGGGTGTTTTGGGTTGGTGTGGGGTGTTTTTTTTGTTGTTTGTTTTTTTCAGACAAACTTTTATTGGTCCTGGAAATCCATGTATGATGTTCTTCAGTGTCTTCAGTTTGCAGCTGATTATTCTCTAACTGGCTTGTATTTTCCAGTTAAGACCGACTGAGTTTCCTGGTGAAAAGTATGTTGCTGCTGCTTTTGCCTGAGCGCACCAAAAGCTCCCTGTGCAGGGCATTTTTTTTCCTGAAATAGCTTTTCTGCAGAGCAAGAAAAGTTTAATTTAGGTAAATTGCTCACTAAAGACTTACCTGGTAATTTTACAGTGTCTGTACTTCAGCACGTTGTCTTAGATTTATCAGCAGAAGAGAAGCTGTTTGTTGATGGATACAGGTTTTGTCCTCGTTGCATTTTAAGTAGACATCTCCCTGGAGATGAGGTGTAAATGTCACATTACTGATTAGCATTTGGCGTGGGGTGCCAGAGCAAAGGAAGATATGTCTTGGTTCAGTCTCTGAAAAAGAGGAAACTAAAATCATTCCTGAGCTCTGACAGCATTGCTCGGACAATGGCATCTTCAGTGTTTTCTGTTCCTGGTTCCAGCTGGCAGCTGGGTCATGCTAAGTGCTTTTGCAATCTAGATGTCTGAAGAGCCTGTGTTTTGATGTGCTCTGGTTGTGCCTGGAGGAGTTCAGACCTGACTCTGGTGCCTTTCTGAACAAGTGGGGTTGGTTTTTTTTGTAGGACTGAAATCTTCGTGTATGCAAAAGTCCCCTAGGAGAGCTCTGTTTGGCTGCAGCAGGATCTGAGCCCCAGATGGGACAGCTTGCTGGAAAGCCCCATCCTGCCTGGGTGCTCACCCGTGTTACCGTTCTTAGTGGGAGGGTGGTGATAGAGTCACCTCTCAAGCGTGAGGCGAGAGGAAACTGCAGGGTTGTGTTAACTCTGAGCAACCAGCCAAACGAGACAAAAAGTTTTTTTTAAAAAAGACATACTTTTCTTATTGAAGGGAGCTAAGTTATATTGTGATTGCTCAGCAGCTAAATGTCAGCCACCCTTCAGTGATCTCTTCTCCCCTCTCTTCCACAAACCCGTTCCAGCGATCGAAATAGGCAGTAGGTGCTAATGTGGGGGTGGTTGCAGAAAGCTGGTTTTAATTTGAGAGTGGAGAGCTGTGATTAGCTCAAGCAAAATGTTGTATGTTTTTTTCCAAAGTTGTGGGCCTTGTGTGTGTATTTAGCTGACCTTACAGCGTTTCACAGTGGATTGCTCTGCAGACCCTGGCTCCAGAGTACGTCTGCTGGGCCCCTCTCAAAGACCACAACTGTAGGCAGACTTTCTGTGTTGCTTGTTACTGCTCGTGCACTCAGGACCTCTGCTGCCTCGTCCTCTATTTGCTGCTCTCCATGGGGCAGAGGTGGGTCAGTCTAAGGCTTTGGTACTCACTAATATTCTTCTAAAGCCCCTGTTTTTTACTGTTTCCTCTGCCAGCCCTCTGCTGTTTCTGCTTTCCTTAATGCTTTAGGAAACTGGGCTTGAGGTATGGAAATGTCACTGGGAGCCTTGCTGGCTTTCTTCACCTCTTCATTGTCAGGTTTGCCATGGGAAGTATTAAAATCTGTTGAATCTTTCAGCATGGGCTTGTTGCAACCAGAGCTGGCTGGCAGTGTCTTAGTAGTATACCCTTTTTTTTTTTCGTCTTGGAAAATGGCAGTTCCTATAGCTTGTCAAGAAAAGTGCATTGATTTTGATGGTAGATGTTTCTGAAGTCCAGAATATGGTTCCTGGGTGAGAGGAGACAGACAAACTCTTGTAGGTAGGCTGTGTTGTGGTGGAGACAGGTTTTGGATGAATAGGAGCATAGCCTATTCCCTGTGAGTACCCTAGCAATCACGACAAAAACTTAACCGGGTGGGGGGGGTTGGGGTGTCTCCTTTTTCACTGTCCTGAAAAAATGGTCCTGAGAGTCTTGGCTTTAGCCTAGGGCTACAAAAACTGTTGAGATCTTGAACATTTTGGTGCATGATTAAACTATTTCCATCCTGGTTCTGTCTCTGCGCTTGTGTTTCTTGTAGAAATGCTTAAAAAGAGGTCTTCAGGCTCTCTAGTTGATAGTTTCAACTAGCTGAGTGTTCAAACCCTCCTAGCACTAGTGTGGAGCAAACTCAGCGTGTAAGCTCCTAAAATTGCCAAATGGGAAGATTAATGATTTCATGCCTCTTGGAAAAATTGATCTCTGCTTTCAGCTGCTGCCAGTTCCCGATACCAAGAACTGGTTGCTCACTGGTGTGCAGTGTGGTTCCTGCTCAAGGCTGTCTGCTGGAAAGCAAAGGAAGTCGTGTTGCCTGAAGAGTTTACATGCACTTTAGTTCTTGATTGCAATGATAGTTGAGGGCCTCAGTGTTTCTGCCCATAAAATGTTAATCAGCTAGATCATTGAAGTACACCTTTATGTATGCATAAATGCATATATATACACATATGAGTGTGTATGTGGTAATTATTCTGAGGCAACAAAGTATATTTTGAGAGAAATTGCTTAACTGCTGCTGTGTGATCCATTGATGTTTTTTGTTGTTGGTTTGGGGTTTTTTTATTGTAGCTTACTCTTCCCAATCAGGATACCTAGGAGAAAATAGAAATAGTGTTGGGACAATTGTTCCAAACTCAGTCTGGACTCATAGAGAATGATGCTACAGATGAGAAATTTCATGATGTTTTGTGGCTAAGAAAGATTTGCTTTCCAGGGCGTTGAGAGGTGTGAACCCTTTTAGCTGGACAAGGCAGAATGTCTGCTCCAGTCTGTACATGAGATTATGTGTAACTCTACCAGTCTCGTTACACATAGTTCCTCAAAATATGTGAAAATCTAACTGAACAAAATCTTGCTGATAGCGATTTAAATGGGAAGTGCAGTCAGGCTACTTTTTTGGAGACAAACATGTGATAAGCATTTCTAGAGATCCTGAAATCAGTTATATCAGCAGAAAAAAGCTCTTGTTACAAGAGTGTTTTAAAATGTAATCACTGGGGAGTTTCTATTCCCTTTTTCTAAGCTGCATATCATCAGCTGACAGTTTGATTGCTTCTGCTTCTTGCAAACAACTGAGGCTAAGTAAACTGTTTAAAGTTAGTTTTGTTTAAAGAGTAAATGACCAGTTTTTCAAATACACCAAACACACGGATCGTTGTGAAAATTGCTTCATAAATTCCTGCTGTATTCAGGTCTGTCTCTCTCTTTTTCTTTTTTTTTTTTCTTTCTTTTATACAGGCGATATGGATTATGGTTTCGATTGCGGAAGTTAATAATCTGGTTGCTGGGAGTGTACATAGCCATTCCATTTCTAGTAAAACTTTGCCCGGCTATTCAGGCGAAGCTGGTCTTCCTAAACTTTGGTAAGTGACTCAGTCTTTTGGGATGGGTGAGGGGCGAAGGAGTGTCTTTATCTTTCATATGTCTGACATCACTTTCACCCTGCATGTGTACAGCTTGTGAAGGATATGAACTTTCATTGGTTTAAAGTTCTCCAAGCTGTGGTTTGGAAGCATTCTCTGTGGCCCTCGTGGTCTTCGTAGCATGTCTTCACATAAATACAGCAAACAAACTGAAGCCAACTTTCAGCCAAAAGGTTCTCCTTCTGGAAAACTGTGCAATATGGCAAATGCATTTTTCTGAAGGGTTCAATAAGGTTCCATGAATAGACAGCAAGCAAGTGAAATTAAATCCAGTGAATTGTTTTCCAGGCACTGACTCTTCACCTGAAAGCATTTTAGGAGACTATTCTGGTTGGGGCAGAAGAGACCTGTTTATGCGGTCAGGTTGAATGTTTCCATTGTGTCTGTTAAGGCTTTGCATTTGGTCAGACTGGTGGTACAGTGCATCTGACAAGCTGGCTCAGCTCCCAGGTCGCCCATGGAGGCCTGAGCATCCACAGGATGGAGAATCGCTGTGTGGGAGTTACTACTTTGCAATCTAAATTGGTCTTTAAAACTCATCTGTGTTTTGTAATAAAGTTTTGACAAATACCTTCCTTTGACTGTAGAAGGACCGGCTACAGATATGTTGCTTTTTTGTAACTCCCATCATTTAGATTGCATGCTTTGTATATTTTAACACCTTGGACTGTGGTCACTGTGAAGTGTGCATGTGTATGGGGCAGCTCTTGTCCCTTGATTGTCAGAACCGACTACTGTGAATAATGCAGGTTACTTCCGTTTTCATCACGGAAATCAGATGATTTGCATTTGTCCTTGAAGAGCTTTGTTGGGTCTTCCTGAAGCTCCTATCTCTATTCTTTCCCAAGTGATGACTGAAATACTTGTCCCATAACACTTTCTTGCACTAATACTTGCACTAATGTCACTGTCCTACTGCTTTATAATGGCAGTCAGATTTTACTTGTGACAATAGTCCCATGAAAAACTGTTTGCCTTAATACAAAGTGCATTCTAACACACTTACATTTCTCCTTCAGAGGAGTGGTGTAGGGTTTGCCCTGTTATATTGTTTTTTAACCTTCTGAGTAAAGATCAATACTCTTCGGCCATCTTTTTCTCCTCCTTTTGTGTAGATTGAGATTTGCTTTCAAAACAGTAGCACAGAGCTTCAGGAGAAAGTGCTTCCATTTGTTTCTCCAGATAGCTAAAGATCAATCAATAGCTGTACTCCCGCTGTTGGCAACCGAACCCATGTCTGGATTTGTTCTTGGGGACAGACTTCCATTCCAGGTTATGAGATGCATGGGCATGTGGGTAGACATCCCAAGCTGTCTTCACTGGAAGTCTTCAGAAAACTGAGATTTCTAGAAACATAAATACAGACTAGATCAAATTTAGTGTATCAGTATGATTAACAAATCGTGTGGGGTTTTTTTTGGTCATGTGATATGTTGCAAGTGATACCAAATAACTCTGAAACATGTCGCTAAACTAACCCTTGATGTGCTAAAACTCCATGTGATGTATGCCTATATGATAATGATGGCAATCTGTCTGTCTGTGTCTAGAATAGATGGACCATCCCAGTGGTAAATGCCATACATAAAAATTGCCTGTATTTCTGTATATTTCTCTTGCTTTGAGGTAGATGCTTACCTGGCCCCCATTGCTGTAACATTAGTATGTTCCTGTTCATATCTTTGTAATACAAAATCTGGCAAGAATGTCATAACAGATTTGGCAGATGGGAAAATCAAGGCACAGAGAAGTTGAATAATTTTCTCAGAACGCTGGTAGAAATTACTTGTGCTCCTGTCCAGGCCTTGACCACAGAACTTACAGTGCTCTTGGAGGATCCACCACCCTTGTAAGAATGTCAGAGTTCTGAGGTGACAGCACAGTCACCCAATGGATCTCTGGTGGTGTGTGTGCTTTGTCTGGGACTCTTCCACGTGCTTGGGCATAAGAGTGAACAGACTGGCACAGGTATGGATTTACAGTCTAAGGGGCCAGATTTGTCAGTTTAACATTGCATGTTATAATAATAAACAATAACATTAAACATCAAGGAGACAGTCTTCCTGGTTCTGCTGGAGTGTTTAACATGATTTCTCTTACTCTTACAGGACAAGAGTAATGTGGTGTCTGCTACTACAGTGCAGTATCTCCTTTAAATTGTTGTATTATAGAGGCTGAAACCACATGTCATCCTGAAACACGTTACAGCTCTGGGACGCACCCTTTATCCTAGGAGTTTGTCCCATCAGTAACTTCCATTACAGCTACAATGCAAACAGTAAAAGGTTTGCCAAATCAACTAACCACCCCATTGACGCAGCAGGAGTGACTATCTTGTGTCTGTGAGGTTTACAAAGCAGGCTGGGCAGAGGTGGTTAAATGTGCATAACAGGAAACTTCGTCTGCCTCCCCAACCTCTTAATTTTAGCTTGCTCCCTGTTTTTTTGATGGTTGCTTGTGTCTTCTTACCTTGCTCTCTTTGATGTTTGTATTTTAGTCACAGCTGTAGCCAGTTCGTCCTTTCACACAAAAAGAATAAGGTCTTCCCAACACCGTGGACCATTTTGTACAACTCTCAAGTGCCTTGGTAAAGCAGTTTTGTAAGAAAATAAAGGTAAAAATTAAAAGGTTTCATATTCTATTGTTTTTCTTTTTCTTTTTTGGTATTTCAGTGAGGGTCCCGTATTTCATTGACTTGAAAAGACCACAGGATCAAGGTTTAAACCACACCTGCAATTATTACCTGCAGCCAGAGGAGGATGTAACCATCGGAGTCTGGTAAGGGAGCCTGTTCTGTGCAGCATGTGCTGTGCATCTTTATCCTTTTTGTTCTCAGTGTTGCCTATCCAGTATTTTTGCTGTGCGTGTGACAACCATCGCCTGCTCTGATTTGTGGATGTTTGTGTTCTCCTCTGCCAAGTGACTGATTTCATGTTGAAAAGTATGCAAATCTCTGGAGTTTGTCTGAACTCAGGTCAGTAGTGCATGAAACACAGTTGGACAATGTGTGCATTCAGAGAAGCTTTGTAATTTGGAATCATAAAGGCTACAGGTCTGCATTGCTACGAAGATCATGCCTCTATATCAGACAAGACCCAAGGAGTTAGAAGTTTTGTCATTCAACTGCTGTTCATATTTTTGTTTTGCAAAATAAACGTGGGGGAAGATAGGAAAACAGGATCAAAGTGTTCAGAGTAGGAGGAAGAATATTCTGCGTATAAAACATATGCAACGTTTGGAGAGTGGGTGAGAAAGGAACACACAGTTTACTCTCCTAACAAAACAAGTGACAGTGTCAGAGCTCACTTGTCATTCCTTCCTCACGAAGAAGATTTTCTGGTCCCAGCAAGGGCAATTCATTTTAGCTCCTTGTTACCTGTGATCAGCACAGATGACTGGTTCTCTATCTGAAAAGGTCTGCTTTCAGTACTTCCCGTATTATTAGACCAGCTCAAACCATCTTCTGTGTGTGTTTCTCATGATCACTTTCCATTGTGTCTCAGCACCAGGAGTTTTAAAGCCACAGAAAAGTTCCTGCTAGCTCTGAAGAAAAAAAAGTGCCTGCAATTTAAATATATATGCAAGAGCAGCAAACACCTGTAAAAAAGGCTAAACACCGTGTCAGGTGTGGGGGGAAGGGGGCTGTTCCTTAATATAGCCAGTGATGTTAGATTTGTAAGCTATAGGACTTGGAGTTTTCAGTTATGTGTGTGTAACTTGTATGTGCCCACTAATGCAGTAGAGATTTTTCTCTTCACTTGAGGGTATATGACCTTTTGAATGGAACAGTGATATCCTGATACATAAAGATGGTTCCTTCCCTTTAAATGAGGTTTGGTGAAAGACATGTTTGGAAGCTGGAAATTCAGTCTTTCCAGGGTAGGCTGATAAATAATGGTTTATATGTTCACTTGGACAATTACCTGCTAAGCTGTTGAATAAGTTTAGATTGCAGTCTTGAAATTTTAATTGTCTTTCCCTTACGAGTGTACTGTGTATCTTTACTAAAACAGAACTTCTAGCTTGTGGTGGCAATTCAGAGTCCATGTGATTTTTCTTGATACTTACAAGATAGGTTTTCCTGAAAGTTGGAAGCCTTGCTTTAATGCCGGTGTAAGGTCATGTGTTCAGTGTACTTCTGAAACAAAGTCCTCAGCCTGCTTTGTTCATAAGCTTGCAAAAGTCTTGAGGCAGAACAGTTGGAAAAGTTGAGTCCTGCAGTTATTGGGGCTTTTTTCCTCCTCAAGAACTCAATGTCTGCTGGCTGCGTGCATGCAAGTAGACTTTTTTACATTGTTTTTGCCTGTGTTGGTTTGTACTCTTGAGTTTTACATCTGGGAGGAAGTTGTGCAGATGGAGTCTGTCTTTCTTCCATGGAGAAAGGCTTGTGAGTACTCAAGTTACTTCTGACAGCTGTAAGCTGGCTGCCTTCTCAACAATTTGAGGTGGTTGTGGGCATGTACTCGCCTCCAGTGTTTGTCTTCTAGAGTAATTATCCAATTTAACTGCCTACCTTCTCTTCAGTCTGTTGTTCCCCTCTTTCCGTTCCACCAGTGTTGAATTCTTTCTAACTGGCTGCCCAGCTATATTATCTACAGAAGAACAGCTGTGGGTTAAAAATTCCTAGCTCTTCTAGATTGTAGCTTTTCTAGCTAAAATGTTATACCTTCAAGAACCTGCTGTCTGAAAACAAAATACGCAATCTTATCAGACCCCGAGCCCCTCATTTTCCTCAAATTGACTATGGAGTCAGACATGCCTCTTGCTCACCGAACAGTCTTTTCAAAACCAGCTGACTTTGGTGGTTATTCTGAATCTCTGCTGGCCTATCTGTGAATCTTTATGGTGTGTAAGTATGTTATTTGAAGTAAATAAGTATGATAAAAACTGAGGAATTGAGATTCTTTCTCCAGAACAGTGGGAAGTTCACTAATTGTGCTTTGGGTTTGCCTGTGAAGTTTGATGCCTTGCACAGCCCTGAGTTTTGAAGGCAACGGTGATGGACGTGAAAATGTAGAAATAATCCTAGCCACTGCCTTTTAAATTTGGCTGTTTGGATATTTCTGGCAGTCTTGTGAAGAGTGTGAGTTGTGTAGTCCTGAGTTAATGAGTTGATTGGAAAAACTCAAAATTCCAGTGGCAGATAATGAGTAGCAACAGAACAATGTAATTTTTCCTTCTGTATACAGGCACACGGTCCCTGCAGCCTTATGGAAGAATGCCCGAGGGAAGGACCAGTTATGGTTTGAAGATGCTTTGGGTTCCAGCCATCCTGTAATCCTTTACTTGCATGGCAATGCGGGAACAAGGTGAGACACAAAACAGTAATGACTTTGTTTCATGCTGTGTTTTCCTGGTTTGCCACAGTTTCAATGCGTTGATTTAAAAAAAAATAAAATCTAAAAGCAGTTTGGTGCTTGTCCTTCCTTTTAAAAGGAAAGCATGTTTTAAGAAATTACACCTCTCTGTTTATTGAATGTGGGAATAGATATATTGCAGCTACCAGAGACATCTGATATTGTAGTTTGCCAGGAAGCTGTGACATATACTAGATCAGGTAGGGAGAAGTACTTCTTTTCAGTTATAGCGGTCTCTGAATCAGGACATGGGGTAGTATTAGTGCTTCGGGGGGTGATTTACATGCATTAAATAAGCTTTCCCGTTCCTTTCATGAGTTTATTTTGGTAGTTAACACATTCTGAGGAAAGAAAATCAGAAGGAAAGAGGAAGGTAATGTGCTGCTCTTGTTTCATTGTTGCATATGTACAGGACACTTGTCTGGAACAGGAGTATTTCTAAAATTTGTAATTTTATAGTTGACCATGTGTATCAGCTAATGAAGTAGGTTGGTTCTCTATACTTTGTTGCTGGGTGCTAAAAACCATTAGGACAGTCTGAAACTTCCTGGATATGTTTCTCATAATCATGTTCTTACTGCCACTTTGCTGCATGATACAGTGCTTTACTTCAGTTATTAGAACACGATCTTTTTCCTTACTAATATGCATCTTACAAAGAGCATCAGCCCCATTTTGAGTGCCAGTGCATGTTCTTTTGAAGCTGTTGTCTGCTTGTCGATACTCTGCAAGAGCAGAAACATAGCAGAAATACAAGTTCTGTGATGTAAAGCAAATAAGCTCTGTTCTAATTGTGCTGGTAGTGAAGGTTTACTAGCTCTTACACTGGAGGAACATTGCCCTCTTTCACCTGAATTCTTGTCTTAGCCGTGTTCTTTTTTGGTAGAAGGCCATGGTATGGAAGATGCCTGCTGTGAGCCAGGAAATGCCTGAGCAGATGGGTTTTTGGAAACTGACTTTGTCGTCTTGTGCTGATGTATTACAAGGTTTAAACAAATAGTTGCATTATTTCTCAAATACTGCTTCTCTTGTTTGCTTGCCTTATTGGGTGTAGCAAATGAAACTAATGGAAGCTATTTCTGCAGCTTAATGGTTGTAATTTGGGACCAGTATCTCTGTTATGTGCGCATTGATTAGATTTACTTCTTGGCTCCCCCAAGTGCTACAGAGATAAAGTACTGAGCTATGGATCAATTACATATTTTGCTTCACTTTACTCTGTGCATTGGAGAAACTGGAGGTGTATTGACTTTGCCATTTCAGCTTTAATATATATTGCTGTACGTTTCTACACTGCATATTCAGTCTCTTTGGGCAAAGGGCTGCTACATTGATGCAGGCTGCATTAACCATAAGTAAAAGGCACTGCCTTGGCTTTCTGGTTTGCCTGAGTGGTCTGGAGCAGAGGCAAAAATGTTATGTTTACTTGATCCCTTCATGAAAAATTCCTCTGTTGCACTTTGAGGAGTGTATGAAAAGGCACCAGTGTGTGCACATCAAGGGCGACTTTTCAAGCATGTGTATCTTCATCTTCAGACTTGTATGATTCAAAATGGCCTAGAAGCAACCCCTTGGGTTTTGCCCTGGGTGTTTTTGGCTTTGTTAGGTATTTTGTAGCACAGTTGGAGGAGCTGACAGCTTTTGACTGGCAAGTGCACACGTTCCTAGAGGAAGGTCTGGAAAGGGGCATTTTGGTTTAGAGGCTGCACTGACCAAACCAATCATAGTGCTCTAGAGTTTTCATATGAGTGCAGAAGTAAATCTATTCTTATGTCAATACTGAAGTTTGAGTGTGGATTAGCCATATCATGTTGGTGGATATATTTTTATGCATGTAATGGCACATTCACACTCAATTCTATTTTATTGTCTGGATTTATGGAAAAAAAAAAAGGCAAATTCTTCCCCTGGACTTATTTACAGTGTTCAACTCTGGTTTTCTCTGCTCAGTGTTTAGCACATGTCTTTCTGTCCCTGTGCTTGGAACCAGGTGAGAAAATCCAAGGGCCAGCTGCTTGGGTTAATGTGGTGAGTTCTGGTGAGAGCATCACACCTTGGAGATCAGGGATTACTGGCTGGGACAGCATTGGTGGCAGGAGCACAGGGTCTGCAAAGCGAACAGGGGCAGGCTGTTTTGGATGTATTACAGGCTTTGGAAAAGTCATATAGGAGGGTGGGTTGAAAAGTTTGTCTTTACCTGTTGTGAGAAGAGATTTATAGATAGAAACTGATTTTAAAACTATGTCCTGCATAGCTCAGCAAAACCTTGCTGTCTCCTTGGAGCCTGTGACAAACTGGTTATGGTGTTTGTTTGGCATGTTTGTTAAACTGAAAGCCTGAGGCAATTGGGAGAGTCTGCTTCTGGAAGCTTAAATGTTCACATGTGGGTTTTTTGTTTGTTTTTTTTTTTTTTTTTCCGCCTCTTCTCTTCATGAATCACTTTCGCCAGAGGAGGGGATCACCGTGTGGAGCTTTACAAGGTAAGTGGCTGCACGTGTTGTCCAAGCGGTTGCATTAATACATCAGATGTGCCCAGACTTGAGAAGACTGCTCATTACAGCCCACTGCCAACTGGCAGATAGCTGAGAGCTCTTAGTCCACTCTAGATATGAAGTGTGTAATGGGAAGATGGAGAGCTTTCCCCATCGATTCTAGTTTAAAGTGCTCTCGATCGGTCCCTCCGGCTTATGCCCAAAGGCACATTTTCCCCATTGGGACAGGTGGATCCTGTCAGGCCCCAGCATATCTTGTGTCTTGAAGGTTCTTCTGTGGTTTAAAAGACCAAAGTTTTGGCAGAGGCACCAGTCCTGGAGCCAGGTACTGATATCCTGGGCTCACCTGTTTCTTCTAAAGTCTCCCCCCATTACTGGCACAACTGAGGAAAACACTACCTGTGCTCCTGAATTTTTTAGCATTCTGAAATCTCTTTTGATTGACCTCAGACTTGTTGTGACATCATTAGTGAAAGAGCAGGAACGAACACTAGTCTGAAGGTTGTACCAAGCTCTTTGCTCTTGTGGTGATGTCCCTAATTCAGGCCCCAGGGAGGCTGCAAACTTCCCTGAAAAGAGGGTCTGGTCTGCAAATGGGTGCTTCTGTTCCACACAGGAGGGAATCACCAACGACCATAACTCACTGTTGTTTCTTCTAGGTGTTGATCTTAATGCAGGTTTTGTTGTGAGGATTCAATACATGATGCCATACATGACCAACTGCTGGGACCATATGTGGATTGAGGCCAGCTCAGATTCCTTGCGCTCTTCAAACTTTTCAAGGCGACATTTAGTCTTTTAAATGCCAAAATGTTGGGCTGAGCCAGTATAAACTCCCCCATTGGTCCATTAGTTGACCAAGGTGACAAAGCTAGTACTTGCCTGTTCACAGAACAATTTGATGCAATAAGCCATATTCAAAGTTGCCAGTGTGGGGATTACTTTGTCACTTGTCAGGCAGGCAGATTCAGCCTGGGTTTCCTCCTTTCCCATGGCACAGTGTGTTTGTATGAGTGGTGCCATCTCAAGCGCTGAAGATTTTGTACAAAACCCAATGAATTTCCCATGTAACACCATGGTGTTACATGAGAACAGGCAACTTCAGCTGCTTTGGGTCTTTTGCCTAATGACTTTTGCAGTTGTTTATTTTATTAAACTCCCTCTTGGCTGAAATTCTCGCACACAATTTCTTGGTCTCCTATCATGTTTCTGAAAGAGCCATAATTATTTTTGCTGGCTCATTTCAGAGGGATCTCAGTCTGTGTTTTTCCTATGCATTTAGCTATCGTTCACTTATTTTTATAACTTGTGTCATCGAGTGTTGGTGCTCATAAAGCCTTATTGCAATGCAACTTCTTATGCAAGATCCCCTGCTGCAAAGTCTTTTTAATTCAGATTGCTCAGAAAATGCTGTTTGGCAACGCCAAGGAGGCAGGTGATATTTCTTTTCCTTTAAGAAAAAAGGATGAGCTAAGTTGCAGAAAGTTGGTTGAGGAGACTGTTGTGTATGGTGATCTATTTGGTCTTTTTTCTGGGAACCAGCCTATGCTGCGATGCGTTTTGTGTTGGCCAAGACAGGCAGAGGAGTTGTTTTGGATTTTGACTGAGCAAGAGTAACAGTGCTTCAGAATACTCAAAGACTCTGTGTGCCTCTGTGTGTACGCATATGGAGAACACAGTTTACCAAAACGCAAGGTTCCTGTTTCTGGTCTGGTGTTCTTTTGCTTTGGAGAACAAGTTAGTTTGTCTCTTTCAGTCAGTTAATCACATGTGATGACACACACACGGGCTTACGAGAACCACACCAGAAACTCCAGGATTGCACTTATTCCAGCAGGATGAAACAGGCTGGATTGCTGTCCTTTTTGTTGGTGCTGTTAGTAGGCTGGAAGCAGCAGGCAAAACCCTCTAGAAGAGGCTCAGAAGGGAAATAATAACTGTAAGAGGTCTCTGTCCTTTCTTTACCAAGTTATTTATTCATGTGAGCAGCTTTTCTCAGCAGCAGCACTGAAAACTGAGACTGTAACTGCTGCACGGTATCTGAGCAGCACGTGTCCGAAACTGTTCTTGCCTGAGTCAATGTGTGTTTGAAGACGGTAACCAGAAGCAGGAGCCACGAGGATGCCAGCAGGAGGAAGAGCAGTGGAGCAGTAACCAGATATAAACTGGCTTTGTGTGGCATGCTTTCCTCTGGTCTGGACAAGCATCCAGTTAGTCTTTGCTCAAGCCTGGCTTCCAGATATCACAGTTACCAATGTATTCAGGGTCACTGTGTTATTCACATTATCCAAATTATTCATGCTTGAATACTGCACCTCAAAACCTTTTAAAACTGACAAGAATCCTGTTCTCTTAGCTACCTTGACTGTCAATGGCAGACTACCGCAAGCTCCTTCTGCAATTCATGCTTGTACGTTGAGGCTTTGGCAGTGAAGCTTTTAGTTGTTTTTACACTGATGTGCTGGGATAGTGGAGAGCTGATGCAGAGTTTTTTTTTGCTTGCTGCATGAGGTTACCCAACTTTATAGCAGCACATGAAACAATACAGTATTGTTACAGGGCTGTAAGTAATTACTATAAATAAAACATTTGGCTTTGTTACACTAAATGTTCTGTTAAGGGTCAAAGGAAATGCCTGTTACCTGCAAAGCCAATTGAAATCTTACCAGCTTCATCTGAGACTTTTTCTGAACTAATTCTAAGGGGAAAACCAAGAAAGAAAAATACTCAAAAAGACGACTAAACCAAAAGAGGCTGTTAGTGCAGGGTGTGGGACTGGGGTGTTCTTAGGGTTGTTGGCTTCAGGCAGGGATGTTACAGCTCATTGTCAGCTGTCTGTGTCCTTCACCAAGAGGAGCTGGATGCTGACGGTGGAGGTTCTTCCTTTTCTTGTGTATCCACTGTGATAGGCCATACTTCAGCCTTGGTCTGCATGTCTGCTTTCCTCTTGGGGAGTGGGTGTTAGAGTGCTGCAGCTGCCCAATGCCAGGGTAGGAAGGAAGGTGCATGGGCAGCAGAGCCATGCTCTATAGCAGAGGGTGCTGCATCCTGAAGGTTGAGGTGGGCACCTTACAGCTCTGGCAGCTGCAGGTGGTAGTGACAGTTTCTGCTGCTTTTCCTGCTTGTTCCCATTCATCCTCAGCCTCATCTCTTCTTTTCCCTGGAGGAGAAAGGCACCTCTGAAGGGTAAGAGCGGGGCAGTGCCTGTGGTTGGGGTTTGGCAGGTCCTTGGAGGAATCGGCCCCTGCAGGTGGTTGACCTGTGTCTTGGCTTAGAGTTGAATGGGTGCAGGACTGGGAGACTCCATCATCTTCTTCCTCTGGTAAAGGCATGAGATGACCATCATCTTTATCCCAGCTTTTTGTCCCAGCTTTCTGCTAGGGAGAGTAGAACTGGGCATACCAGCTTGTGCCATGCTGGGCTGTGAGGAGGCAGGCCTTGGTGGTCAGGGGTCCTGAGTGTCCTGCCTAGGTTTAGGTGGGCACGGAGATTGCTGCTGCCTGTGCCTGGGGGTGTCTTGTGGGGCATCCTCATGGCTTATTGCTGTGAGAGGGCTGGTGCTTTTGGCAGCTGACCAGGACAAGAGCCAGACAGATAGTTGTTGCAGCATCTCCTGATCTCTGCCAGCTGCATTTGTTTTGTGTAGCCTTGGAGCTCCTGGCTCCCAGTGGCAAGAGGACAATTTGGCTGGGGGTGCATCATGCCATTCCTGTCCCTCTTCAGGAAATTCCACGCTCTTTCCAGGCATGGAAAGGGAACCCTTTCAAAGCCAAAGAAAGAGAAACGGGAATTGCTTGGAGACACCTGAATAGCAAAAAGCAAAGGAGCTTTGAGTGACTTGAAAGCTGTTGCAGTTGCATCTGCTAATATAAATTCCAAATAACTGTTAGTGGGGAAAATGGCATTAAAAGAGGGGGTAGTGGATTAGCATATCCCTGTGGCTAGTGCCAAGAGATAACACAACCAAGTGCAGCAAGGGTGAGCATGATGTAACTTGTTAGTCTCGGGGGGGGGGGGGGGGGGCGGAGCAAGCAGCAGGGCAAACTGTGTGATACATACATGAAGATACTGGCTTTCCATCTTCAGACAACTATTTAGATCCTAGAGGGATAATGGAAATGCTCTCTCCGTTTCCAGTCAGGTGTTGGTTGTCTGTGTAAGCTCCAGTTGTACTTGTATGCATATTGTGTGTCCCCAAATTGTTGTAACTTGTCTAATTTTTTATAACTCCACCCAATATCTGTATATGTAACCTGTTAAAGGTTAAAATGGTATTATTCCTTTAGAAGTAATGCTTAGCTTACAAGTATCATTCCAGTTGTTTGCTGCGATAGTCCCAGTACTACTAGGTGTGTTATTTAAAAAATTGCAATGAATGCTAACCGAAGTGTTAACACTGGAAGTCCAGCTTGTGGTGCAGTGAGCCCTGAAGGTAGCGAATGTTGCACACCAAGCAGATATCTAATCTGCCACAGCACTGTGCAGTCCAAACCACTGAGCGCCGCTCCTGCCTGTGGTCCCTCTGAGAATGGTGTCCTACCACTACAGGAGTTTTGAACTTGACTATGCATCCTGTAGTTGTTATCTTAATAGCAATTTTATTCATTGTGCAAGCTGCACTGGCTATAAAATCAAGAACTCGGCAACCAAGTAACGGCAGCACATTACAATGAAGAGCTACGCGCTGTCCTCAGACCTGTGCAGGCTGTCATGAAGCAAGGTGAAAGGGGAAACACCTCTGAGAAAATCCATTGCTCAGCCCTGGTGAGAAGCCTTGAGCCACAGGGAAATTTGCAGTATACTTGCTGGACTTGTGAGCAATAGCCTGCGGTTGGTGGACTGTCAAAAAAAGGAAATTGCAGCCTTGTAACCCAGTGCATATAGTGTTGCCACTGCTAGTAACGTGGCTGAGGCTTGTGAGGCTGCTTCTGACCTTGTTTTGGAGCTCCCTGGAGCACTGTTTTGAACTTGTTTAGCCATAAGAACAATTGTCTAACAGCCAGGGGGGCCACTGGCTAGGTGGGTTTCCTTTTGCTGAGCTTTGTACATGGCCTTAACCGTGGTACACATAGTAACAATTCTCATACAGATAGAGTTATTAGAGAAAATCACTGTAATGTTTTTATCTAGAAGTTACAGATACACTTCCTTTGTGTCAGATGAAACACTGATGACACCCAGCATAGCAATACAATATAGAGAAGTACAGGCCTGGTATGACAGCAGAGACTTTAGAGGTGGGGACACGAGGAGCATTGCAGAGGAGTGCGGGTATAAGCAGGCATGGAACATGGCCCAGGCTGACCCCAGAGACCCCCGGGCTGCGCACGATCTGCCAGTCATCAGCTAAAGAGATGCAGACCTGGGAGCTGGGCAGAAATGGGTTTACAGGTAACAAAGAGAACATCTCCAATCTATGTTGAACACACCCCATAAGGTAATTTGGGGTGTAACATGGAGTCACAGATCAGCAAAGAGAAAGAAACATCCAGTGTGTGTCTAAAATGAATGAAAATTAGTCCCAAATGGATCCTAGAGGGAAGTGGGAGAAACTGTCACCATCATAGTCCTTCCAGCAAAGGAGCTGAGTTGCCAACTTACCTGAACACCCCTCTTTTCTGTGCTGTCCTCTTTTCCTCTTTTTTCTGTACTAATGACATCTGAACTAGTAACAGCAATTGTTCAGGCTGTTAAGATTTCAATTAAACTAGAAATAGTGTTGACTTTACATATGAGATGATTTCCTTTTGTCCATTAGAAGATTTATAATATAGTGTAATACCAAGATTGCTTATTTTGACCGTGTATCATACATAGAACATTAGAGCAACATCATTTTCATCTTTTTGTGACTTTTTGTTGATTTTTATCTACCATGGAGGTGTTAGGTTCATACCAAGCAACGATAGCTTGGAATGCTAGCATTGTTTTTACCAATGTGCTTTTTTCTCAGCAAGTTGATCTAACATTGGGTATCTTTATTTGCTTTGAACAGCTTTTGTTAGGGTTACCATTGACTGTAACATAAATCTTCATAATAGAGCAATTGAACATTTTGGATATACACGTTTAAGCCTTTTGAAACCTGAAATGGGTTCCTATATGTTATGCTAACATTTATGCCAATTTGAATAATATAAATGAAGCACTCATACTATTTCACTGGGAAACCTGAAAGTCTTTGTAGGGGAAACAGTCATAGGATATCTGTGGATTTTAAGGGCAAAGCTGTTAAAGAGAGAATCAACATCTAAGCCTGATACGAAGTCCGGGAAGCAAATGGAGTACAGCCAGTGGGCTGAGATTATTAGTGTTTGAAAAGCTCTGTGCCTGTTACGCTGAAAAGCTGTAAGCTGTCGCTTCACCATGTCAGGCTGATAATGTTACAAATTAGATCTCTGCACCTTGGCCTGAGGCAAGAGCATGGCTGCTGTGCAAGTCTCTGTGATGGGTTTCTGCATGTTTCTCTCTCCTCTCCTCCAGGTTCTCAGCTCCCTTGGGTACCACGTGGTCACGTTTGATTATCGAGGTATGTGAGCTTCTTTTATTATGAAACACTTTTAGATGTTTCTTTGTGTAGAAGCAATGAAGAAGTTGCTCTTTTTTTTGGATTTCAGGGGAGCTATGGTTTTATAAACACTTGCTGCCAGCTAATTAGATGTGGTTATTGCTTCTTTTTTTTTTTTTTTTTTCCTCATGGGTATCCAAAGAACTTCCAGAAATTTCTTTCCGGTGCATTCCTTGCTTCCTTATGTCCAACGTGGTGGACTCCGTCTACTATCTGTTCTCATGCACAGGGCTCATTGATTTGGGAGCTAAGGAGCAGAGGCACATAGGCTGTCACAGCATCCAGTTAAGGCATCCTCTAGGTGCACATCTGGAAACCTAAGCCTGCCTAAATGTGGTCTTTTGGATGTGATCTAATTAACTTTCCTGAGGTCACACAGGGAACTGAATTTGCACTTCTTTTTAAAAGCTGATAGGTGAGATAAGACAGAGTAAATGATTTGCTAACAATTGGTAATGTTCTTGGCAGAAACCATGACCACTTTGCAGCTCTGCCACCAGCACTCAGGCATCTGCTGATCTTTTTTTCCCTTCTTAGTATTTAAGCCATGGCTGCAGTGTAATGCCACTGGAGATATAGGAAATAAATTAATCTGTTTCATTTTTATCAAGAAGACATCTGGGAGAGGTTTATTTGTAGGAGCTTGCCCTGTTTTTCAGTCCTGCTGGCAGCTGCTTCTCTGGCTGCTTATTAGGTATCAGAAGGGATGTGGGATGCTTGCTGCTTTAGCATAAGATTTGTAGACATGCTGCAATAGCAATAGAGCCAAAACAACCAGGAGGGTGGAAAATTGCTTGGGGGCATTGATCGAACAGCATGGACAAACTGACATTGCAACAGCTTTGGGAAATGTGCATGGTGTTTGGCCCTAAGCATCCAATTTTTATGCTGTTGGAGACTCCACTTACAAATGGGTTACTGCCATGCAAGAGCAGCTAAGGTTTGGGAACTGGGCTGTTGCAGGTGGGTAGGTGCAAGAACACAGCGTGGCAGTGTTTAAGATCCAGCTCTTGGTTTTGTTATTGACTAAATCCACAAAAGCTCCTTGGTAGCCAGCAGTTAACTTGTTTAAAACAACGACTGTGGATCAGTCAGGGCTTTCAGCCCCACATTGTAGAGGTGGGCTGTGAAATAATCAGAAACTGTCCACATCCTTTGCGCCCCTTTGTGCTTGCAGATGGGCTGCATGGGAAGACCTGGCTGGCTTTGCAACCAGTTTGTGCGGTTCTCAGATGGGCTATTTGTGTTCCAGGCTGGGGCGATTCCATAGGCAGCCCATCAGAGAGGGGAATGACCTACGATGCCCTTCACGTCTTCGACTGGATAAAAGCAAGAAGTGGAGACAACCCTGTCTATATATGGGGACACTCCTTGGGCACAGGGTAAGCATCTGATCTCAGTGGGCCTTAGCAGCTTCTGAAAAACATTGAACACTGACCTTGGATGAAGGTGCTGTTTCCCGTAATCCCCAGGCTGGCTTGGCTTGGAGTCTGTGGCATAATTGCTGCAGAGTAGCTTCCCCTTTGCACTCTACAGAGTGAGAAGGGCTACAGTGAATGACTATGCAGGAATTGATTGTGAACCTTCATTGCCCAGAGGGTTACACTGGAAAAAAGACGCTTAGAATAATATAATGCAGCTTGACTGAGGGGAGAGAAAGTGGGACTACACTGATCTCTTCCTGTGGTGAACCTATGTCTATATGTCCTTCAGAGCAGAACATCAGGTTTCTCTGATGCTCAGAAGAGAGTATCTCAGACCAGCCGTACATGCGCATGGCTTGCCCTTACAAAATGTTTTTGCCCGTCCTTTTAAACATGCCACGTGTAATCACTGCTCTTGCAGATGCCTGTATGACTACACTACTGGCCATCTGTGATATTTACGTGGTCATGCCTGCACAGGGAAGTTCAAAGTGTCAAGTGCCTTTGCCTGCATGTTTTTAACTTTCCTTTCCTGCTTCCTCCCTTTCCATTGCTGTCTGGAGGTGGGTCATGTTCAGACGGCAGCTCTTACCCCTTGATTTGCAGAGGAGCAGAGGACAAACACAAGAGTTACTCTTGACTTGAGCTGTGTGTAGATTAAACCGTTTGAGACCACATCAGCTTGCCTTGCTGTCCAACAAATGTGTTGCTGGGACAGGGAGATATTTCAGGATAGTACTTCTTCATTGTTATGATACTAAATGTCCTGCTTTGTTTGAGAGAAGGCAAAGGCCTTTCCTTTGGCTTTTCCTCTAGATTTTTACCATGTTTCAGGAACACTTTCTGGGTCAGAACGTGCTTGTGACATTTCCCAATGCACTGCAATCTGAGTGGCCTGGGGCTGTGGTCCCCAGATGAGTTTCCTGGTGACCATAGCCAGCCTGGAGTTTGAGGTTTTTGAAATATGCTGTGGTTAGAGGATTCAACTTTGAAAATATCCCTGTCCCGTTAGGGAAATGCATGGGGGAGACCTTACTGCTTTCTGACCCAGCTATGGAAATTCATTGCAATGTCATGCTGGGATCCTGAATTCCAGCTGCTTGGAACACAGCACCCTTCTGCCCATACCCCTGCTTTTCCCTCTTTCTTGCTCAGACCTTGTGGTCTAGAGGTAAGAGGCTGTGTCACACAGCTGCAGATACGCTGGGAGCCTAAGAGCCACCTTAAAGGAGGTTCTTCCAAGTGGCTACATGGTGTGCTGCTGCCTTGGACTTGATCACTTACCTAAGTGCAGGCGCCTGATGCCATTTGAAACTGTTGGGTATGGGAGACCTGTGGGAACCCAAGTGATTGCGGGCTGGCTGCCCAGACCTCAGTGTGAGGGGCTGCTGTTACTGCAGTTGAGTTGTACCTCTGCCACCTACTACCACTGGGGCCTGGTGCTTTGCAGGGGGGCTGCTCCAGATTAAATGCTCATTGTTCTTCTTTCCAGGGTCGCAACAAATCTAGTGAGGCGTCTTTGCGAGAGAGGTAAGTCTGGTGGGTGGATGCTCTTCCCACCCAGTCCGGGTCCTGCTGGTGTCCCAGATTTCTGCATACGTTTGCCGTCATGACAAGGCTGTCCTCGGTGCACCATGGTGGCAGCTGCTCTCCCAAGGCAGACCCTGACCTTGCTGGCTATCTGCACCCCTGCATTTCAGCACATTGCCTTTGGCTTTTCAGAAACGCCTCCAGATGCCCTGATACTGGAATCTCCATTCACCAACATACGGGAGGAGGCGCGAAGTCACCCCTTTTCTGTGGCAAGTACACAGTCGCTCTCGCACTAGCAGCATGTAATTGTATGCTTAGAAATTACCTTCAGAAGTGATGTAGCTGAGCTAAGTGCATGACTTGTGTGACAGCAGTGATATTTATAAGCGTCAGGGGTAAAGAGCTGCACTTAAGGCAGCTCCTGGGAACACTAATAGAATAAGCAGTACCAGAGCCATGTGTGGAGCCTGCTTAAGGAAAACAGAAACTGGGGTCAGAAAGGGCAGTAAATGTAGGGAGGGAAAGACAGACTCTGCTGTCAGTGCAGAGAGCGCAGCCAGCAGCCAAGGGATGTTACTGGGATGGCAGTGGCCTGCCCAGTTACTGCTGTTTGTATAACTGTCCTGCTGGCGCCTGCCACTAACGCAAATTTTTCCTCTCAGATATACAGATACTTCCCTGGGTTTGACTGGTTCTTCCTTGACCCCATCACGACAAGTGGAATTAAATTTGCAAATGATGAGAAGTGAGTTCCCTCTTTGCTGGGGTTTCAGCTGTGGCTGCAGTGAGCCATGGCAAGCATCAAGGAGGACAGACATCAGATTGCACGCTCTGCTCTTTTTTTTTTTT
>VZSZ01000992.1:71225-87638 GCA_013398815.1 Ibidorhyncha struthersii
TTAATTGAAGTATTATACTTGCTGAAGGGATTTCAGTTACTCTCACAGCCCCAAGTGCAATGCAGCTTTGCAATGTGGAGCTCTTTCTTTTTCAGTTGTTCTTAATAAGGACAGATGCAACAGGGAGCACAGAGACTACTCAGGAATATGCTAATTTGATCCATGTGATTTATGCTTGTCAAGTGTACATTACATGTTAAACAGCATTGGGACATTGAAGGGTTGGGAAGATTTCTCTGCTGTGCATTTATATAAGCCACTCTGTGTGTCATAACATTGTCTGTTTTCACTGAGCCTTTCATCCAAAAGCCTGAGTATTTCTAAGTTTAGTTTCCAGTACTGAAACCAAACCAGACCTTGGGCCATGATGCTTTGCAGTGGGGTGAGCCATTTTCTCTGGTCTAAGCAGCAAATAGCTATCCAAGGATGCCTTTCTCTAGTGGATTTTCTGTAGATCAAATGAACGGTGCCCAGATAATAGTGTTTTCAAGATCTAAACTGCAGTTAATGACCCACAGGACGTGTTTGTTGTTGCAGTTTCCTTGAAAAATCCCAGTGTGTTGGTGTTAAGGAGTGATGGGATTGCTCTGAGCCTTTGTGACATTGTCGTCTCTTTTACAGTGTGAAATACATTTCCTGCTCCCTGCTCATCCTTCATGCTGAGGATGACCCGGTGGTACCATTTCATCTAGGAAAGAAGGTACGCATGTGGCTCTGCAAACTGATCTGGTGGGAGGAACTGGTGTTGATAGAATGACATCCCAGCCAGGCAAAAACTCAGCAATAGGAAGGTGTATGTAGAAATGCATAGCCCGAAGGCACTACAAATTCTATGGTGCTGGAGGTGGCAAATCAGTAGTGAGATGGAGCTAGAGCTAGCGAAGCTGGTCAAGCCAGGGTCCATAACCCACCCCTGAGAAGAGGGGCTGGTTTGGTGGGAGGGGCTGGTTTGGAGTGATACATGTCCCTCACCTGCCTCCCCTTGGACTCAGCTTTACAACATTGCTGCGACGTCACGGAGTTTCCGAGACTACAAGGTGCAGTTTGTTCCGTTCCACACAGACCTTGGCTACCGGCACAAGTACATCTACAGGAGTCCAGAGCTACCTCGAATACTGCGGTAACAGCCCAGCTAACCGGGGTCTCCTCTGGCTGGGGGGGTGGGAGGGCTGGTGCTTGGGGCTTTGGGGCACACTGTGACACGCGCCCAGGAGCAAGAGAGATGAGTAACAGGTACCTGTATTGGGCAGCTCTGCTGAAAACCCCTTTGGTCTTCAGAGCAGGTGAGGTACTGGGGCTGGCTTAGCACAGAGCTCTCCACCTCGCTGCAAAGCAGGTTTTGGGAAGGCAAGCTACAGAAAGCTGGGAGCGCTCTCAGGCTTATCTCTGCTGTGAACTGGATGCTCTGGAGGAGTTGTCTGCAGAGCAGCTACTTCTAATTGCCTCTTATAGTGGCAGCCACTGATGGGTGAGAGCAAAGCTCAGTTTTGTCCCCTGTAGATGCAAGTGCTCGAGCCCTAGTATTTGCCAGGGGAATGGGAAGACCTGCGGGCTGCAGCATGCACCAGAGTGTCGGAGAGCTGAGCGTCACTGCTGTCTTGTTATCTTTCGTAGGGAATTCCTGGGAAAATCTGAACATGAGCATCACCACTGAAGACTGGCTACTTAGCAGCGCAGAGATTTTCCTTTCTTTCCTTCCTCTCTCTCCTTTTCCTCCCCCCTCCCTGTGGGTCAGTCTGCCATTCTTCCATTCCTGGCAC
The DNA here is from genome assembly GCA_013398815.1 of Ibidorhyncha struthersii. Classification (NCBI taxonomy): domain Eukaryota; kingdom Metazoa; phylum Chordata; class Aves; order Charadriiformes; family Charadriidae; genus Ibidorhyncha; species Ibidorhyncha struthersii. The sequence goes on from VZSZ01000992.1 coordinate 72,986, forward strand.
TAGAGGAGGTCAGGGATTCCCACTCTGGTCCTGATGTGTACCCTTGGCAACTCCAGCTCCCGGCATCAGCATCTGTGATGGTAGAAGAAAGAAGTTGCTGGCTTCTTTTTTGAAATGAATGGAGGGGTGAACCAGGAGCCGGTACCAAACCGTGAAAAATGTAAGCACAACAAAGCCTGGCCAATCCAGCGTGGTACCGCTGAGGACAGACATTCCTAGGACACGTGTGTCATGACCAAGGGTGTTTCTTTCACTTCTAAACGCTGCTGCTGTTTTTGGATCATGTAGAGACTCATTTGTAAGCAAATGGCTTTTGCTGTGTCTCCATACCACAGGTGTCTTGCTTGAGTTTGAGGTGTTCTCTTTTTAGGAAATACGTGTTTTGCCTTCCCTTTTCGCTAAGTGGCTGTAATTACAAATACGCTGAAGAATCTAGGTGGTGAGAGGTATTTTTATTTGGCTCTTCAGTCACAATGTGTTGCAAGTGTTGGGCTAATTGCACACATTTGGAAATAAAATGAAAGATTTTTTTTGTTCTTCCTTTTTCAAACAGCTATTTAATGGAAAAGGTTAGTGCTGTACCCTTTTCCTTCTGAACATCACTTCTGCTCCCATCCCTGCTATCCTCTGGGGAGCTCCTCCCCTTCTTCACATGCACTTCCTATTAAGACTGAAGTGACTTATGCAGATAAATTGCAAACTTGGGAGTTTAAGCCAGAAAGTGTGAGATTACTTTTTTTTTTTTTTTTTGCTTGATCTCCCCCTTCCATGAACAACATGGGCCCAGGATGTGGGAATGGATGTCTTCCATTCTCCCTGTACACACCCAGACAGACACATGCTTCCTTTGGGTGGGAAGGGCAGGTTTGTTTTTTTTTCATCTGCCTCTTAACTCCTTAGGTCAGGTTTTCCTGTTCCTGGTGGCCACGCTGTTCCTTTGTAGTTAAAAGCAGGCAGTGGTATGCAGTTCTTCATGCAAAAATAACAGTCTGGGGTGTCCCCCCCCGCCATCTCTCCCTCCAACTCCCTTCTGTGCTCTGGGCATCCCAGGCACTTCCAGTAGCACTTCTCAGCTCATCTCACAGCCATGGTCAGAGCACGTTGTCCAGGAGGCAGAAGTGGGAATGAGCCTCTCCCATGGGGAGAGGTTCTGGGGATGTCCTTGGCCCTGCTTTGGTCTAGAACAGGGGCTGTTTCGTGCCACCAATGAGCTCTGCACTGAGACGGGAGAGGGTCATATGCTGACTCTGTGGTGCCTGGCTGGGGACCTGGCCCTGCCCCATCAGCCTGTGTAGACAATAGCAGGTGCTGTAGGTTTAGTCAGTAGTGCTCAGAGTGAATTGTGCTGCCTGAAGGGTCTGTTCAGGGGTGTACAGCATAGTATAAACTGCTCAGCATGCATCCAAGTTATATCTGCAGGCTCTTGCTAGTCGCAAAGCGGACAGTAGCTTGTTCTTGTACTGAGATTCTTCTGCCATAGCGTGGTTGTCCCTGAGGTTTCTGACCCATGATACTCGTAAGCTAACTGTGCCACTTAAATTATGTTTTGACGCACTTGTATTTATTGCACTGACAGAAGAGAGAAACACTTACTTGGTTCTGCAGAGCGACGTGCACGTTCCAGCTAATGCTGCTGCCGGCAGCTGGCTTGGGGCACAGCGCAGCCTGGGCCGGAGGCTGGCTGGCTGCCTTCCTCCTGCCTGAGAGCTGAGGGTCCAACACGTGAACCGCTGGTGTTGGCGATCCCAGCACCGCCATTCCCGTTGCTAGGCCAGTGATATGCTTGGAAATCTAAACTGAAATGTTTATCTAAAAGTGATGTAGTTTTAATAAAGGCATTGACTGCTGATCACTTCAGCTTTACCTGTTTTACCTGGTAGTTTTGGGGACTTTTTCTGCAGTTGGGCAAATCAGCTGAGTGTGTGGCAGGGCTGCACTGGGGTTGTGCATGGGAGATGAGCTTGCAGTTGGGACTGGGCAAGTCTCCGTGGCCGCTGCCAGCTCTGGGCGAGCTGCCCTCCTGGAGCCCAGTGGATCTGTGCCTGTAGTCTGGCTGCAGCTGAGGTGCAGCTTCCCCACTGGGGATGAGGGAAATGGGAGCTGCCCACGGGATTTCTAGCGCAGGAGCCCTGTGTGCCATTTGCAGGGCAAACCCAACACTGTAAGCCCCCCACCCCAATGCCTATAGTCAACACGCTGGGGGTGCAGGTAAGTGGATTTGGCCATAGCTTGCCCAGTGCAGCCTCTGGTACCAGCTCCCTTCTGTACACCCCAGGCACTGGCAAGACTGACCTTTCTGCCATGGGCATGTTGCCCTCCATGATGGTGCCAGCACCCCAACACTGCACCAGCTGCAGGAGACCACATCCCATGAAGCCACAGCTGGGGAAGGCCAGCATGGCTTCAGGTGTTGTGGCCTGAACTTGTTGCAACCTGAACCCATGGGTGTGAAGTTGTCACAATCAGCCCAAAGTCAAACCAGTAGGTGTTCTGGTTGTTTTAATGAGTTGGTGTCACACAGGGGAGTACTGGTGCACTAGACAGCGCTATAGGTGTTAACTCTGACCCCAGCACCAGGAGGGACACACAGAGCAGCAAGACCCAGTTCTGGAGGGACACAAGAGATGTGATACACGTTCACCCCCTAGGTAGCACCCAGCATACAGCTGTGCCTGGAGAGCCAAGAGCCTGCTTGGGGGGTACCCAGCTGGCAGTGGGAGGTACAACCCTCTCTATGCAGACCTGGAAGCTAAAAATCCCTGGAGTGGCTTCGTTACTGGGCTTTTAGTTAACAAAGAGGTGTGTGAGGAGGCTACAGCAAGCTCTGCGGCGAGGAAGTCACTCATCCCAGGCCCTCTCTCTCTCCATTTGACGTTGGTGTCTGCACTGGGGCCAGCTGCTTTAACAACCAACTCCACCTTCTCTAGGTGTTACTGGAGAAGGGGGTGACCGGAGGGACAGGCAGTAGTCTCCCTCCCTTCCTGGCTTTGGGGCTGGCAGACACACTGGAGGAGGATGCAAGACAGTCTGTGTTAGCTAAACCTGCTCGTGGGGCAGGGTCAAGGAGGCCAGGCCAGGCTGCGTGCAGGGGGGAGAGGGGAGAATTTAGTTGGAAAGCCCTTGTTAAGCACGGAGCACAGCTGTGGAAGACTTATCCGTGGTCATCTCACTAAAAGCACTATGCAGCACATGCAGGCTGGATACATGGGTACAAATATAGGGTCCTTTCTCCTCTCCCCCAGCTCTTGTTCCTCAGTCAGGGCTCCTTCTCAGAGCATCCTTCTACCCTCCTGAGGGAAAGGCCTTGTTCCTGTAGAGCCGAGCCCATCTGACTGGCGGTGAAATGCAGGTGAGGCCTCCTGGGCTGGGAACCCATCCCTCCTTCCTTCCCTCTGCGCTTGCATCAATCCCGGGGGAGGTTGGGTGGGGGGATTTTTGTGGCAGATGGCTCCACACCCCAGATCTCCCGGGCGTACTCCATGATGGTCCTGTCACTGGAGAACTTGCCCGAGCATGCAATGTTCCTGATGACTTTCTTAGTCCACTCCCGGGGGTCCTGGGAAGAGGCGAGGCAATGTCAGCAGGCAGTCCCTCACCCGGCTCTGTCCTGGCTCGCAGCCTTGCAGGGCACTGGCTATGCACACTTAGCTTGTTTAAACAATGTGGTGTGCGGCTGCTGAAGCGGCAAGACCTGCCTCACCCTGCTTCATGCCTGCATGATGTGGTGTCTGTAAGAAGGGCTCCACAGAGGGATGCTCATCCCAGCTCCCCCCGTTCTCCCCACTGCACTGCCACGGCCAAGGACCCCATCCCTCCCTTTCAATAGTGGGCAGCTCTTACCATGAACAGCTGGTCCACTTGGCCTTGGCATTTAATGTAAGCCTCGTAGTCGGCAAACACTTTAAACCTGAAACCCAAAGCAGAGTAAGGTGAGGGTCTGCCTGCTGTAGCATCCCAGCCTGGCACGACAGGGCAGCGCAGACATCTTCCTTCGGGCAGGCAGGGCTTATCCCCTGCGCAGGGGGACCCGGGCCAGCTGGGAAGGAGGCCTGGGCAGGCTGAGAGCAGTACACTGAAGAGGGACGCTTGCCAGGACTCACCTGTCGTGGTACATGAGCATGTTGACAACATCCCTGAAGCAACCAGGGTCTCGAGGGGAGAAAAAACCGCTGTTGATCTGGTCGATAGCCTGCCGCAGTTCTGGCAGCCGCTCGTAGTACTCCCGTGCGTTGTACCTGTGCCCAGCAGAGACAGGCTGTAGGGACTGATGCTCTCCCCTGGGTCCCAGCACCCGGAGAGCAGGACCTGACGTGTCTGGGGCAGGAAGGGCAGGCAAGGATGTCGTATGGCTCCTGAGTGAGGTGCCTTGTTCCCGGGGCTGTGCCCATCAGAGCACCCTGCTAATGGCTCCGCGACCAGTCGCAGGGCCTGAAATGCTTTCTGCCCAGCCACTGTGCTCTGGGTGAGCTGCCTGGGCTGCACCCTTGATGGACCATCCACCGACCAGCCCAGGACAGAGGATGCCTCCAGCCCCCCGCTTTTTCCTGCTCCAGAGCTGCCCAGGGAAGAGGGTATCCCTCCCAGAGACTGTGGCGCTCTCTGCCAGAGCTGGGACCCGTATCCCCATCTGACAAGCCCCGGCACGCATTGGACTCTCCCCAGCACCAACCCTTGGCGATCCAGGGCCTCCACGTCCTCCACCCGCATGCCAAAGATGAAGAGGTTTTCTTCGCCTGCCTCCTCAGCCATCTCCACATTGGCCCCATCCATGGTACCAATGGTGAGGGCCCCGTTCACCATGAACTTCATGTTGCCAGTACCCGAGGCCTCCGTGCCAGCTGTGGAGATCTGCTGGGAGAGATCCGCTGCCGGGATCACTGCCGGGTGCAAGAGAGGGAGGAGTTAATCCTTGGCACACTGCAGCTCCCCACAACCTGGGCCCAGGACAGCAAAACACAGCCCTGGGCATCTGCTAGTGGCCCTGCTGATTTCAACCTCAGCCCAAACAGCATGGCTCTGGGGCCAGAGCCAAGCTCAGCCCTGCCGTAACCCCATGCAGCTGCTGTCACTCCTGCATGAAGCTGGCTTCCTGCTCTGTGTGGAGCCCTCAGGCCCTTCCTAAGGTAGAGCCAGGTGACCTGCCATGACAGCCTCTCAGGTCAGCCAGTTTCTGGGCTCAGCTGGGACATGCCCAGCTCCTGATGTGCGATTACACAAGACCAGACGTACCCTTCTCGGCCAAGGATACCCGGTAGTTCTCCAGGAAGATGACCTTGAGCCTGTCCCCCACATAGGGATCGTTGTTGATGACCTCACCGATGGACGTGATGAGTTTGATGATCATCTTGGCCATGTGGTAGCCAGGGGCCGCCTGAAGAAGAGCAGCCCAGAAATGGTGAAGGCTTTTAAGGAAGGGAGAGCACGAGAGATGCCAGTGCGGGTCCTCACCACGGGGAGAATCTGGGCCTCACCTCTGCTGCTCACATGGATCAGCAAAAACACCCTACTGGGAGGAGAAGTCCTAAGCCACAGGGAAAGAGTGATGGGCCTTTCTCAGTCTGATTAGTCCATGAAGGTATTTCCTGAAGAGCCCACCAGCAGACACATGCTGGCTAACCTACAGCGGGCCTGGCAAAGCCACAGAAAGGGGACAGCACCTTCCCCGGATCCCCAGTGAGCCATGCATGCACCGAGTCTGGAACACACGTTACCTTTCCTCCGATCATGATAGTCCTGGGCACAAAGGATTTGGATGGATCGCTTCTGATGCCTGAAAAGCAGAGCATAACACAACTGAAGTGAATATAAACTGGACAGAGTTTATTGCGTGCATCATCAGAGGTGGGCTGGGATCCCAGCTCGTGTCACATGGACCCAGCAAACTCGCAGGACCCTGAAGCCCAACCACACATCTTCTGGAGCTGTGCTGGGTGAAAATGGGCTGCAACATCCTGAGGGAACCACTCAAGCCAGCACAATGCACAGGTCCAATGACTTGCCTCCCTTTGGGAATGGGCAGGGGCTCAAAGCATACACTGGGGAGGGGGGTTTTAACTTGCACCAGGTCAGTCCTAACACCTGCAGTACAGGTGTGGGGGTTACCTGGGCCCTGGGACCCAGCTGGGCCGGAGACGTGGGCTGTGAGCTTTTCCTCAGAGCTCTGTATGATCCTCCAGGCCCTCTGTCTTCCCTCCTGGAGAGAAGCCCCTCATGCCAGGAGGGCAGAGCTAGGCTCAGGAGTCCTTGGCCACCAGCTGGCATACTTTTACATGGGAACCCTGGCAGTGAAAGGCTGGGGGACACCCCTTGCCTACCAGCCCAGGCAGGACTTACGGTTGTAGAGGGTGATAGCGTGCAGGCAGTTCAGCAGTTGCCGCTTGTATTCATGGATTCGCTTGACCTGAACATCGAACATGGACGAAGGGTTGATCTTGACCTTGTACTGCTCCTCCAAGTAGGCTGCAAACTTCAGCTTGTTCTCCTGGCAAGAAAATCTGATGAGGAACAGGCATGGGTTGCCAGGCCTTCCATCAGAAGTGAGCATTCACTTCTGGGAGGTACCTGGGACCATGGTGCCTTTAGCTGCCTTCCCCACGCTCCACCTCCAGTGCACATTACCTGTTTGACTTTTGCCACATCCCTGATAAAAGCCTCATTATTGATGAAATCCAGTAGCTTCTTCAGCTGGCTCAGATCTGTGATAAAGTCCTCCCCAATTTTCTAAAAGAACAAAACAAGAGAGGGATGTCCCACCCGTGAGACATCTCACCGAGCCCACAATTGTGCTTCCCCAACAGAGATGCCACAGCCCGACTGGGAATTGGGAGAGGCACTCTGCCCAGGAAAAGTGGCACAGTTTCTTATGGTGAGGTTACTTCTCTGTGTCATCAGGGGAACCCAAAAGTAAAGGGGAAACTGCGCACTTGCAAAAGCCCAAACTCTCTCAAAGAGCTTTAGAGGAAGGATGTGTGCGCGTGTACCAGGGCTTCCTGGCAGCTGGAGAAACTGATGGGCAGGACATAAAGATACACTTAATTGCAGGGCGTTATTCAGCTATGGCATGTTGCAGTGTGAAGCAAAAACCTGTGCTAAAGGGCCTGGTAAACAAAGGGGACAAAACTGAGGCTGGCGCTCCAATGGAGTTCCTTTGTGCCCGTGAAGCTGAATGCTTCTGCGGACACCCCATCTGACACACCATGGTACCGCCTGACAGGTGCTGTGTAGCCACTGCAAGGGCAGGGAACCAGATCCAAATTTCTGCAACTATTTTGGCCAACTCTTCATCACTGATGTTAAAGCCCAGCCAATCTCACACCTACATATGCAAGAGGTGTGCTCCTCCCACGCTGTGCTCACTCACACCCGCCAGGCATTAGCCTCAGGTCCGATCGGCCCAGATGAAGACCTGATCAAGCTCAGCCCCTCACTTCAGATGCTTGTGACTCACCTCAGCAATAACGTCAGCCAGTCCCGGGTTGCACAGCAGGAGCCAGCGCCTCGGTGTGATCCCATTTGTCTTGTTCTGAAACTTCTCCGGTTCCAGCTCATAGAAATCCTTGAACCTGGAACACCAGGGAGCTCTGAACCACCCAGGGCTTCAGCTGTGCCCGCACTGTATGTGCTCCCAACTCAGGGAAGTCTCCGCGGACCTCCCTGTAACAACCGTGAACTCTATGCTGCCTCTCACCCCCTTCCTCAGCTGTAACGCTGAGGGTTTCATCAGCTCCAAAGGGAGATGAATTAGACCTTGCACATATGCAAATCAGACAGTCTCCCCAGCCTGCCATGCCCAGCAGGGCAACCAAAGCTGACCTTGACACCCGATCGTTCCAACCAGCCCCCCCCCGGCTTGCAGGCAAAGCCCAGTGAGTGGACCAAGTGCGTGCCTTGGGTGTCCCCCAACTCACACGGAGTTCTTCACAATGTCAGAGTGAATGCGGGCCACGCCGTTGACCGCATGGGAGCCAATCACACACAGGTGCGCCATGTTAATACGTTTGCAGTCTCCTTCCTCGATCACTGACATCCTCCGGAGACGGTCAATGTCCCCTGGGTAGAGAGCTGCCACCCGCTGCAGGCAGGCAGAAAGAGGGACATTAGCGAAGCAGTCGCAGGGTCTAGGAACATTCCCATCCTAAAGGCAGCCACAGACCAAGCCCCCTAGAGTTCCCACAGCCTGTGACCAGCCCAGTCTCTTACGTCCAGATGCATTTGGTTGAGGGCGTAAATGATCTCTAGGTGACGTGGCAGCAGCTTTTCAAACATGGAGACGGGCCAGCGCTCCAGGGCTTCGGGCAGCACAGTGTGGTTGGTGTAGGCGCAGGTCCGTTTCGTGATCTCCCAGGCCTGCGTTACAGAGAGCAGGTTAATGCGCGCGTGTCCAGGAGGAGAAAGGAAACCCCATGCGAGGACAGGACAGCAGCTCTTTCCACTGCAAGGTTCAGCAGGGACCTCCCAGCTCTGCTTACCTTGTCCCAATCCACTTTCTCCACATCCACCAGGATCCGCATGAGCTCTGGGATGGACAAGGCAGGGTGGGTGTCGTTTAGCTGAATAGCCACCTGCAACACAGACTTGCTGGGCTCAGAGCGGGCAGTGACAGGACTGGGACAGTGTCCCGCATGCATGGGGTTGGGGTGAGGGTCAGCCCCAAGCCTCTTCTCATGGCACACATTCCAGAAACAGAGCTCCCAGGAACGGAGCCATTCATCCTTTGCAAGTTTTGCTCCAAATTGCAAATTTTTCCCCAGGAGAATAGGCCCGGAGGTCACCTGTTTTCCATCCCAAATTGCGAGGGTCTTTGTATACATGCCCCAACCTGGTCCTCAGCATCCTGCTCTCCCTCACGATAGGCAGGTCTGGCTGAAATGCCCCCGGACCCTCTCTGCCCATGAACTCACCTTGTCTGGGAAGGTTTCAAAGCATGTTCTCACAGGGTCTCGACAGCCGAATTTGGAGGACTTAAAGCGGCGGATGATGTCTTGGAGGGTAGCAGCCACCACAAAGTACTCCTGTTTCAGCCGCAGCTCCTTGCCTTCAAAGAACTGCAAGTGGGGGAACCACAGCCATCAGTGCTGCAGGTGCCATCCCCAGTTGGCAGCCAAACCCCTGGAGATGCTCCTATCCACACTGCTGGGGTTCCCAACAGGCCTCACGGGTTCAGCACTTCATCAGGGCAGATGTGGATGTTTCTCATATTGCCTCTGATGGGGCAGCAGCTGTAGGGACTGACAAGGTGCTCAGCATCCCAAACAGGCTGCCTCCAGAGGGCAACAGAACCTGCCACATCCATGCTACTCCTACAGAGCAAGCGCAGCTCCCTCCCTCACTGCAAAACCCTTTGCAGGAGTTTTTGGGCCAAGGATTCTGGATTCCCTGCCACAGCCAGGAGCCAGTGTCTCTGGACACACCAGCTGTCTCCCACGCATACTACACATCACGCTGACCAATTTTAAAACACCAGCAGGAATGAGAGGGTGGGGGTAAAGTGCAGGAGATGAGCTTTTCCAGCATAGATGCTAATCCATGCCTGGATAGCGAGGGCTCTTCCCTTTTGGGTCCGGCGCACAGTGAGTGCACGGCCTGGGACAGTCCCGGCAGCGAGAAATCCCTTGGACTGGGGCTGGAGATGAGTCGCCCCCTCACGGCCCCCTCTGAAATGACAACTTACTTTTGCAAAGGGCAATAAGCCAACGTAAATTGGCAACTGCCTTTAAATTGAAGGAGTAATACATCTTCCCCTCCTTGCAGCAGGGGCCGCAGCAGCTATACAACATGGACCAGACTCTCAGCTGCCACCAGTCAGCAGCGACCCTCCGAAGCCAGCAGAGCTGTGTCTGTTCACTGAGAATTACGTGGCCGACCTATTGTACTAAAAATCCTCAAACCACAACGATAAACATCAGGTGGCCATGACCTTCCAGTGCTTGCAAACAAGGCGATACGTCAGGGAGGATGATCCCAAGCAGCAGGAAAGAGAGGCAAGAGAGTCACTCACGTTGTCATTTGGGTACAGGACTCTGGATATATTTTCTGCCAGGTTTCTGTCCAACACAGCCTCGATGTAGTCACCCACATTGACTGCAGTGAGAGAGAAATACACAGAGCACTGCAGCAGCTGTAGAGATTCAGGCAGGTCCCTGACACTCTGCTTTTCCCTATTCTCTCATAGAGAGATTTCTAACAGGAACATTCAGGCTGGTATTAATGAAATATGAATGGGAATGTACATGTATGAACGGCACCAGAGAGACAGGAGGAGATGGGATAAGAGAAAGGCACATCTCCAGGCAGTTTCTCGAGACACACATATCAGGAAGGACAGACAATAAACCGAAGACAGACGGCAGCCAGAGAAGGCAAAAAAAAGGGAGTGACTGAGCAGCCATCTTGCTTAAGGACTAAGGAGAAATGGGGCAGGACAAAGAAGCACAAAGACCACAATCACAGTCAGTTCCTAAAGGGTACAACAGGCTCATCCAAAATCCAGCTCGCAGCTGCCAATCAAGAGTTGAGGAGACATTATGAGGACCCAAGAGCCATCACCCCTCATCCCACAGAAGTTCTCCTGGCAGGGCTGCTTGGACACACACATCTCTGCACTTGCCAGTATGAAATAATAAATCAAATCAGTCCAGTCTAAAATCTCCCTCTTCAGCAGAAGGGGAAGCTTTTAGACTAGCACTGACATTTGGTGTGTTAGTTGCCTTGTATCTGCTCTTCGGCACTACAATTAAGAGCCTGAAAAACGCCCTAGAGAGGTCACGTGTAGACCCAAAGGAAACCAACAGTAAGGTGAGCTGTGCTGCTCTTTTCCTTCAGCACTAAGGGATGATGCTGCACAGAAATGACCCTCCACAGCAAGTATGGGTTTGCAGCTCATTTGGTGATTTGGGGAACTCGGTGGCAGGTGGTCTGTCACTTGGGGAAGGCACAGTGCAGGTTTTGAGAGCGTGATAAGCGTGACGGTGATGGAAGGAGGACGGATGGGTGTCCTGGTGCATGAGGGCTCTGGAAGTGGTTTAAGGTAGTGTGATCCATGGATGCACACACACACAGCGCTGTGTTTTGGAAGGAGCCAGGAGGTATGGATAAAGCAGGCCAGATGGGGAGTGCTGTGCCAGGTGCTACGCACACAGAACAACCATGTCCTAGCCTGGCCAGAAGAGAGGCAGTGGAGGGATAGCACTTACACTCTTGGAGGTTGAAGTCATTGGGCGCTTTTGCAGACCACAGCCTCATGGTGTTCACAGTGTTGTTCTTGTATCCTGGCACGGGCGTGTCATAAGGCATAGCAAGGACAACCTGCAAAAGGACAGTATTCCCCTCCGATTAGCAGCAGAGAAGGTGGGAAAGTGGCTGAAACCTCTACAGGAAGAATCCAGAGGACACAGACAACTCCTGGCTGTGGTAAGGATCTCACCTCACTAAAACACACCTGCTGAGCTTCACAGACTTCCCTGCTATCATGGGCACTTCCAGCACCTATTGGCAAAGCATTAATAGGAGAGGCAGAGCTCCTTGGAGCTTTACTGACAAACTGGAGTTACAAGCCCATCCACGAAATGTAAGAGAGAGATGCAAGCAACCTGCTGACCTTCCTATAGCAACTGGCATACCTGTTAGTTATTCACCAGAGCGCTGCAAGCATCCTCAGCTGGCCAATGCGATTCTGTCTGTGTTGGGGTAGGGCCAGGGCAGCTGGGACCTTTGTGTTTCCATCCGGGATAAACTCCGCAGCCTGAATCCTGCCTGTTAGCACTCTGCAGCCTGCCAGGACCAAACCCTACCACCACAGCACCATTCCCAGAGCAATTCACCCAATGGCCAAGGTTTGTTGAACCTCTCTGGGTAAATCCACTGACATCTCCAGCACCCGAACTGAACATGAGCGCAAAACCATTACTACAGTCTACGGATGATGCTTAAGCATCAGGATACTGCACACACGGCTACGGCGAGTAGCACTGGGGCTTCCAGCTCAGATTACGCTAGCCAGGCAACGCATGCGTGTGCTTCCGAGTTTGTGTGCTCCAGCTCACTGCTGTGCCAACATCTGCGTGCCTCCAGACCTGCCGAGCAAGCGAGGCAAGGCACCCCGACTTCAGCCTGGAACAAAGAGGCTGAGGGCTTATGGCAGCAGAGCTGAGCAGTGGTTGCAGAGCAAGGCCCTGATCCTGCAGCGCGGAGCCTGGGCCGCCTCTCTGACACTGGCAAAAGGAGCCAGCATCCTCCTGAACAAGTCAGTGTGCACTGGCATGGCAGCCTGGCAGCCAGAAGCTGTCCCCAAGCAAAGATGTGAGGAGGTGGCAGAGCGCTGCAGGAGCTGTGCTCACAGGGCAGGGAAAACCCAGGCAGATCAACACGTTGGCCCTGAACAGCCTCTTCGTGCTGGCATCAGCAACACCTCCCCTCTGGGGAGAATCAACAAGAGCTCAGGCTCTCAAAGCTGCTATTACCAGCTCCGAACATGGAAGCAGGCAGAAAGCCTGCCCTGCCTGAGCCACAGGACTGGGGCACACATCACTTGAACTGAGTGATGCTATATTTGGAGACTGCGTCTTTGGCTTTTTTGAGCCATTCCAACTTGTTCCCTTAATGGCACTATCTGAAAATTCATCTCCTTGTAGGAAGCAGTGTTTCAACTGCACTGGTTGGGATCCCTGAAACCCCAGACTAGTGCCGGGGTCAGAAGAGAAGCACATCGAAAGGCAATGGCACTCGGTCCCCAAGTGGATGTCTGCTTCCCCAGAGAGCTCTGGCACGGTGCCTCCATGCTGTTCACAGGGCTGTGGTGTTGAACCCCCGCACTGTGTGTGTCCTGGGAATGGCCTAGGTCACTGCACAGCCTTCGACAACCAGGGTCCCCGGAAAAAGGCATGGTTTACTTCTCCTCTAAGTGGGCCCAGGCAACTCTGCAACTGAGCTTCAGCTCTTGGCACTGAAGAGAATGGTTTGGCTTTATGACTGCGCGCTCCTCAGATGGACAGAGATGGTTCATCAGGCTGAGAGACACTTGAACATCATGGGAAGAAGGCTAGGTCGTGTCCCTGAATCCCAGAGAAATTCATAGTCCTTCCTTCTTCCATCCCAGGCAGTGCTTAGACAGGAGAGGCTGAGACATCTTCAATCCTCTTAATAAATCTGTGCCTCTTTAAAGCTTGCCTTCCTCAGCTGTAAGACTGGAATGCATTTGCGACGCAGCAGCCTGTGCTCTGAGCAGGCACATGGTCCTGAAGCACAGCATTACCTCCCCAGCTGTGGGAGGCTGAAGAAGCATTTCCTCTCCACAATGCCACAAAACAAGGCCTCCAGGCAGACTGGAGACTTGAAACCATGCCTCCGGCCTCCCCTGACAGCACTCTACCCATCAGGCAGGTCTGGGAAAGAGAAACTTGCTGCGATCGTGGGAGTTAAATATCCAGGGCATTGTTCCGTGGCCATCCCACAAGATGAATCCACTCACAGCAGCAGCACCAGAACCACCTGCAAAACCACTGGGGTTGAGTGAGCAGTAGCCAGGAGCAGCGTGGAAGGAGCCTAGCACAGCTGCCAGGGACACAGCCCTCCTCTGACATAAATCCATGCAAGACTGGAGCTTCACCCTGGAGATCAGCAGAGAAGGAGGCCCCAACTGATCTGAAGTTACAGCTGTGACTGAATATCATCCCTCTTTTTCCTCAAATCCTGCTGCAGCCATAGCCAATGAAGTCACCTTTGTAATTGCAAGGGTAGCAGCGACAGTTTTGCCAGACTGGGTGAGAAGCAAAGTCTGACCACCTCAGGCAGCCTGGGGACAGCCTCTCCCCCTCCACGCTACCCTGGCCTGTCCTCCCCCAGTCCAGCACCCAGAGAGATGTTGGTACCTGGGTGTCAATCCACTTCACGCCTTCAGGGGTGTGATCCACGCGGCCGTAGAAGTGCACGGGCAGCATGTACTCTGGGCGAGCTTTCTCCCAGGGATTGCCGTAGCGTAGCCAGTCATCGGCCTCCTCCACCTGCAAGAGGCAAAAGGGGTTCAAGTGATGGCTTGTGCCTCCAAGCGAGGGCTAAAATGGGCTCTCCGGAGGGAGGCCAGTTTAAAAGCAAAGCTTTAGGAAGCCGGCTTTAAAAATGGATATGCAGAGGCCTCTAGAGGACAGCTGGGCTTTTTGAAACATGGATGACTACATCAACTACTACATGATGATGGACTACATCCATCATCGTGGATGACTACTACGAAGCCTCTATGAGCTTTGCAGAGCCGTACACGTTTAAACCATCCAAACTGCACAGACCCCTGCCCGCAGTCTCTCTCGAGGGCTTTACATGCAGTTCGACCATGATAGTGGGATATGCAGGATGTGGTTCCCTAGAAGCCCATTGGTGCTGTTCCTGGTCACAAACCACCCCCTGTAACCCACGTCTTACTAACAGCTCTACCCTCTGCCAGAGAGGATTTCTCCTCTCTGCTGGTAACAGCACCAATGGGAGTGAAGTGAATTCAGCAGAGCCACTGAGGCTGATGTGCACCAGAAACCAGAGAGGCTGAGGCACTCGGACCTCTAGAGATGCTCTGTGCCTGCAGGCATTTCTCTGCCAGGTGGGGGGCAGGTCTGAGCCACAAACCAGCATTGCCACCACCCCTGTTCTTTTTTAAGTAACATCAAGC
>VZSZ01000992.1:94810-110590 GCA_013398815.1 Ibidorhyncha struthersii
GGTCAGCGATGGCATCAGGGCACTCATTTCTCAACCCACCCACCCTCCGGGCTGTGCAACTAAAAGCCACACCACCACCACGTTGTCATTTTAAATTGGGGTTTTATTGTCAGTACGGTGGGGTTCAAGTGTCCCCTGTACACTCAGCTGCAGCAGCAGCGGCCATGCAGCACCGCACACCGCCCTATGACATCTCGCTGCCACAGGAACGGACGAGGCTGCGGCCACGAGCCCACAAGTCGGGGCACACGCTGCTGGCTCTCCAGGAGGCTGCGCTCTTTTGCACCCCCAAAAGACCACTCAGGTCTGCTCTCAACATCCACACGAATACAACACAATTCCACAGTTAGATTACGAATAGCGCAGCACATCCTCTCCGGCTCCCGCTGCCTCCGAGATCACTTCCAGCCCACGTACGGGACACTGTTGGAGTGGTGCATTGCAGCTACCCTGCCACGGTTCAGTGCAACCACAATACATTCATTTATCAAAGTGAGATGCATCTGCAGGAAGCAGCACCCAAACCACCATGGTAAAAGCATTCACCCTGGGCCCTGCATCAACCTCGCCAAGGCACAAATGTCTGTGAGGTCCAATAAGCCACACTCAGGGTTTATTTTTGTGTCTGCGTCTTGTTCATCGGTCTTACCCTGACCAGCTCTAGAACTGTCAGATCCATCGTTCGCCCCGTACCCAACTCCCCAGCCATGCTCGTCTAGATCCAGCAAATCTGATGTTGTCTTCCACCGTCCATCTCCCAACAGCCAGGGAACCAACATTAGGCTGTACGCGTTAACCCTATGGGGCACATAGGCTCTGATTCGTGCCTCTTAAGTCCATATCCAGTTTCCAGAGTGTTCCTGAGCTTTGCTAGTTCGGCAAGTGGAAAGCAGAGCTGAGACTTCCACACCGCATTTCAAAGCTGCTGCCTCTTGGCAGCACATCTGTGTAAATGCACTGTCTTTGCATGCGCACACACACACAAGTTCACCTTCAAACACAGAAGTAGTAAAATAAAAATCATCACGGAAAAATGCTGACAAACAGGAAAAAGCACCCTGAAATCAGGACGGTAAAGAGTTCCTTCTGGAGCGACCATTTCCTACAGCGACTTCAGCACAGTACAAGCACACAGTACAGGCATATTCCAAAAAGGTGTGTTTTTCTCATAGAGATCATAGATGTCCTGCAGAGCCCTGGTTTTCCTTCAACAATGATCAAGTTTTACTGTCAAATCAAGGCTTATTCTTTAGATACGGCACTCTGCACTGTAAAAAAAGAGCTAGTGGTGGAGGGGACTTGGCAGGGGGTGGGAGGAAAGGGGCCTAGTTTATGATGACCTCCCAATGGACTCCAGAAGCCACAAGCAGGCCCTTCAACAGATGGTCCTGCGTCAGTCTTCCAAAAACTGAGACTCCCAAACGTCACCTTCAAGGAGCTTCAGTACTGCAGTCTATTGAGTGAGTCGATGTAATGAAAAGTGGCTCCCAGCGCCCAGCTTGTTTCAACATTGTTAATTTTCCGGGCAAGCTGGAAAAACAAACAAAAAAGTTAAAACACAGTTCTTTGGGAGAAGGAGAAGCATGCAAGGTGAATACAGTGCTGAAGGTTTATCACAACCGGTTATCACCATCGTGGGGACAGTGTCCCTCCATCCCCAACCACAGAGCATGTGTTGCAGCAAGAAGGCAAATCAAGGACCGAGTTATCGGCATGATGACTACCACCTCAGCACCCTCCTGCCCTCTCTTCCCAGCAATCCACTTTGTGCATCACCTTAAAGACTTGGCTCTTCGGGAAGCCCAGCTCTTGCAGGAGGAAGGTGATGTACGTGAGGTCCATGCAGAGAAAAGGGCTACTTCCGGGACTGATTTCCATGGTCTTACATACTAAGGAGAAAGAAAACAGTGTCTGAATGTGTACTGCAGGCTCAGGCATAGCATCAGCCCAGCTTTGAAAAAACTCAAATGAATCCATAAACCACCTCTTGTCGGTTGAGTTGCGCAGTGATGGAACCTGTCGCAATGGGGTTGAAATGACATGCACACATTAGCAGAAGCAGAAAAGTTTTGGTACACTGGAAGGAAGATCAAGGCATTACGTCTCTCCCCTAAGACAGCTGAGTTTCTTGTATCTCTCCAGGAAAGGATGAAAAGGGCCTCAAACTATTCTTCTATCTACTTCGAGCCCTTAAAAATCTGACCAACCTCAAGTATGTTATGCTTCTCGAGCATAAGCATTCAACAGATGTTGACAAAACCAACCAAGAAAAAAACAAAAGACAAAAGAAAAGACAAAAGAAAAAGACGAAATAAACCCCACGTCCTTTCTCAGGATGAATTATACAGACGGTAGCCCAGAAATCAGAACTGCAACAACTGTTTAGTCATTCATAAAGTTTACCAAAAAGTCCCACGTCAGTTTGATCAACGCCCGAGTTTGTGGTATTAAGAAAAGAATGTTTACATTTGTAAACTTGCAGAGGCAGTTCTCTCTCCAGGTCACGAAGCGAAAAGCTATGAACCGGTTTTCCCCCTTTTCCAATTAACAATCAAGCGTACGAACAAATGTTGAGATGAAAAAGAAAAAAATAAACCCGACTAGACCAGGCTATCCTAACAGGATGAGAACCCTCACATCTATTTTGAAAGCATGATTTCAGGACAACTGTTAACAGCCAAGTTTATTAGTAATTCTTGAGAGAGTTTCGAAATATAAGTATTATAAGATGTGTCTTATGTGGGCTGCAAAAGCAAGAATTAATAGAAAAGTAGTTGAGATTTTCAGAAATAAGTAAATTATAATATTAGTGAGATGCTATGGAGAAAGGTGCTCAAGAGATGCACTCAATATTTACTTAAAACAAAAAAAATCAGGCTTCTCAGCATGTCACACATTTGCCATCTGGGTATGAATTTACACACAATTACTCGTGTGTTTGTATTTTACGCACCATATTTAGCTGCAATTTCAAAGTCACCAACAGTTAAGCTTCCTCCTTTTTCTTTATCTGAAAGAAAAAAACAGTGGTCTTTTATGATTTTTGTATAAAGGCAATTGTAGATTCAAGTCATAAAAGTTGTTTGGAAATCAAACCTTGAGCCACTGAAATCAATGACAAAACTCACACTTGCTTTAATGGTAAAAGAACCTTTAAAAGATTCTTAATATAGATTGAAAAGCCTCGTTTTATGAAGAACTTTTAGCCTCATTTGCTAAAGAAACAGAGTTTACAGACTCTCTCACCTTGTCCCCATATCTGTGCTGCCCTGCCCGGTGATGCCTGAACACAGCTAACGCCTTTGACGAGATTTGGCTAACGCCTCTGACCAGATTTGGCAGACGCCTCTGACCAGACTTGGCAGGGCAGTGACGCTCTGTGGAGGGGGGTTAGTTTGTCCCAATAAGCTTGAGATCTCATCATATGCTTTCTACCACTGAACACGACAGCCTGCTGTACACCAGCATACCGCTGGAAAAGAGATGGGATGCATTTTGAATACATGTGGAATTATCTGAAAATCTTCATTCCATCTAAAAAGGTCAGTGAAGCAAAACACACAGCCCCAGATCACTTTGCTGCTTTACCGCCCAAGAAATTTGTTTATCATTATAAGGGCTTTTTTCTATTTTGGATTGTAGAGTTAATCAGACAACAACAATTTCTGAAATGCAGACAGTTTGTTTAAAAAACATTACCAGAAGTTGCAGGTCCTACTCCACAGCCCCAGTCCCCTCTCTATAGAAACTAAACAGCATTCAATATCCAGTCGAGACCAATGGTGCACAGCAGCGTAACTAAAGACTAAGATCCACGACAGCTTAGCAAAGCATCATGATGTGCGTAAGTGTTACCATTTCTTCCACAACTTGTAATTTAAAATGCAACGAAGCAGGGGCAAACGTACCTATGAGACCAACCTCTGCTGCACGGTCATAGTAGTAAGAGAAAGTGTAAAAATCCAAGTCCTTCACTTCCTCAGCTTTATGCACTTTTTTGTAGAGCATCTTCGCCACTTTCTTAGAACAAGACTCATACAGAGGCTCACCTAAAAGAAGGCAAAGAAACTCAGCATATTATAAGCAGGGAGTTAAACATACATACAATTTATGTAGGATCTGCCAGGAAACAGGCTCTGTTTTGCATAACAGCACTTCGTAAGCTCTTCACAGAGAACTGAAATCTGCATCTTCTTCCAGTGGCGACACTTACCGTCCTCAGGTTGGGACTAAGTATGCGACAGATCAGAGACAGACAACATCACTTGAGGCAGAAGGATCTGAAAGACCTGTTCAGCGATTGCTCAGCTCCATCTGCATTACCACTAGCAGCTTTACTGACTGGACAGACACACCATGGCACAAGAGGGAAAGAGCTACAGAATCTCTTTAACAGCACATCAAGAGGAGCCAGACAGAACAGTAAACAGAGAATCTAGTGTCTTTTCAAGAGGCTGAGAGTGTATCATTTACTCTGCTAATAGCATGCTGGCCTAGATAGGAAGAGTGGTAAATCACTATACCTGCCTTCTGTCCTTTAATTTTGTACACTATCTCAGCATGTTGCCATTCAGATTTGAAGCCAGGTGGTAAACAAGGGCTGATCAATTCCTCCCCTTCTCCTACTGCAGAGGTAAACCAAAGCCACATTAGGGAAAAAAACATAAGGAGTTAGTTTCAGATCCCTCAGCCCCAGCCCTGCACCATACTGTCCCACAGCCTCAGCGAGGCACCTCCAAGCCCCAGTGATGATGTCAGATGTCCCATGCCCCACCAGGGCTGTCAAGAATCCAGGTCTCCTGGGATCTAGCAGTGTCACCTCCTGCATTTGTCACAAACGCACCCAGCCATGGTGACAGGAGTCCACATAGCGCTCAGGAACCTTGAGCCCAGTGGGAAGGGGACAGACAACTCCTCCCCCCACAACAGGGCTACGTACCCTATGCTCAGAGCCAAGGCTTGAGGAGTGCCCATAACTTACAGGGTTTTCCCTCAACTCCTCCTAAAATGGCGAGCCTTGCTGACATCAGCCCGAGTCCCAGGTAACTGCAAAGGGATAAAAGCCTCTGTGAACAACAAACATCCTTCCTCTGATACTCCTCTGACAACTTGGCTGGGACATGCCTGTCTCCTCTACACGGTCCCAGCAACATGGCTCAAGTCAACAGCTAATCCACATAAGGGGAAGAATGTGACAACCCACTCTTGTATTACCCTTACCCAGAAGGATAATCTCTCTTTAAAAAAGCACAGGCAATAGCTGTCAACGGTAATCTGGCTCTTGAAGAACTGGGAACACTGAAGCATTCCTCTAACGTTTCTCCTACCCTCCTCAAAGGCAGCACAGCCTCTAGCATACAGAATTCACTATTTTTGAGCCCAAACGCGCCCCACAGCAAACATAGGTGGGAAGAAGCTGCTTTCCTCTGCCAAAACATTGGAAGCCAGGGAAGATAGTGAGGAGGCAGGAATGGCAGAGACAGAGCACTGCGAACTGATGGCAACCCCTGTTCATCCTCCTGCGCCGCTTGGTGGTAAGGAGGTAGAAGAGCTGGGAGCGAAGCTGAGCCTGGGAAGGAGGGAGAGTTTGGGGGAAGGTGATTTTGATGTTGTTCTTATTCCTCATTATCCTACTGTTTAATTGGCAATAAATTAAACTAACTTCTCTAAGTCGAGTCTGTTTTGCCCACAACAGTAACTGGTAAGTGACCTCCCTGTCCTTATCTTGACCCACGAGCTTTTTGTCATATTTTTTTCCCCCAGTCCTGTTGATGGCAGTGATAGAGCAGCTTGGTGGGCACCTGGTGGGCAGCCAAGGTTAATCCACAATGACACAGCTCAGGTTTCTCCGCTTCTTCCCAGTACTCATTTGCAAGGACCCCACTTCAGCAAAACACCTAGATCTCACTGGCTTCACAGAAAGCTTCTATCTGCACAGTGTGCTCTATTTCCCACAACTAACCTGTACGAATACAGCTTGTAGGTGTTGTTAAACATCTGAAATGAAGTTGTATGGCCAGCTGGTGATGTCTGGAGAGTCACCTGGAGGGAGAAAAAGATGTCACTGCAAGGTTTCTGCCAGCAGCAGCAAACATCAACAACACAATCCTCCAAAACATTAGGAAAAACGTGAAACAATCCTAGCATGGTTCAGAGAGAAATGATGAATTTGCAAGTATTTTGATTTGACTGCTGATACACAAGACAACCACAAAACCTGGAGCTAAAATAGTACCTTCACATGACAGAGTCTAAACTGGCTACATTTCTATTTGTATCCACAACAAATTGGTGTATAAAATAATTATTTTAATTAAAAAGGAATCCTTATTCCAGCTCTTAACTGCTTTTATCAAGAGGCTACAGCAACTGCCTCTTCACGTGATCCCTACTAGGGAAAACTGTGTGCAAAATAATGTGAAAACCAGGCACACAGTCACTTCCTACTCAAGTGAATTCAGCTGTGAACTTCCACAAGCTAGAGGAGAAGCACATCACTGTGCTTGCCAAGGAACAGAGTGAGGACCAGCCTGTGGTCTGAAGAAATGAAAGGGTAATTATCTAAAGCACTTTGCAGCTTCTTCCCCAAGTGCACCAGCACAGCCAGCGCGTTTGTGGGGAGCAAAGCTCAGGCCACGATGCTATTCGTGCTGCTCATATCTTAACACCATCTCTAAGACCAGAATTTTCACATCCTGGACTCTTCACATCCCCTGTCATTCTGCTGTAAAAGCATAATGTCTTGATTAGCCCAGGCTTGATTACACTAGATACAGCATCCCAACCCTCTGCTTTTGTGCAGCTTTACTGTGAACAGTATCTCTGCTCAGGGCAGAGACTTACAACTCCACATCCACAGGGCTTCCAGCTCACAGAACACCTCTAAAAATGCCACAACAGGAAACTGAAATGACAAACATCAGCATGTATTTTTTACCGCATAATAACAGTTCCTCCTTAGAAAGCATTCACTTGCGACTGAGTGAACTCAGGAAAATCAGAAACAAGGATTGAGAAGACATCTCACTGTGTTCTTAAAACCCACTATAGGCCAAATGTTGAACTTGAATTCATTAACAGCATTGCCTTTGAGTTCTTCATTATAAGCAGCACAAACTAAGAGTCAAGGATTAAGACACTCGAGCAAACACTGTATTTTCCCCCAAGATAAAGCAGCCCTGGCAGATTCACCACATGCACCACCGACCCATTGCGTTGGAGTAAGAGGACTGACAAAGAGTTGTGAACGCCTCCGTGACTGACTATAACAAGGCAGATGCTATCAAGTGACCTGGGTTTTTCTGTCAGAAGCATGGCTTCACATCACACTGACAAACTCTTGGTCTGTTTCCAAGCAAAACAAATCTGAGCAGTTCCTGATTTCTGCACCAGCATTTCCCAACAGCGTGCATGGTCACATTACCTCCGTGCGTGGAAGGAAGGTGATCTGTGTTGATCCACCACCCAAATCCAGCATCCCTACACTTCTCTTCTGTGGATCATCTAGGCTACCTGAAACGTGTGACAGAACAGACAAAGCCATGGTAGGCACTGTGAGAAACTGGCTAGGAACAAAACTAGAAGTACAGTGATAAAGAAAGAGGACAATCTAACTCCACCTGCCAGCTTCCAGCCAGCACTAAATTATACTGTCATCTACCAGGCACTTATTTTGGCTTTACTGGGGTGACCTGAAAATCTTCAAGTGACAGTTTCTCTTATTTGTCTGATGGCTGTTTATGCCCTAATTACAGCACCTTTGGTTATCGGATTCCTAAACATTTTTCAGTGGATGCAAGGACCCTTTTGCAAACTCTACTCTGGTAACCACTTTGTAACAGAGAGGAATGTGGTTTTCTTGGCCACCTCTCCCTGATCCCTTAGTGATATTTTGCAGATTCCTATGGCCAAGGGGCTGACAGACTGAAAAGAGCTGCCTAAGAGATCCAGCTCTCTTGGAATTCTTCCTGCTGACAGCCCAGACCTCTCTTCTCATTTAAATCCAGTTCTTCTCAGTTAGATCTTTCAAATACACCTTCCTGACAAGACTAGTTTGTCCCAGCTAGCTCGGTATACCTCATGATAGCTAATGTCTGAAGATCTCTGACCTTTCTGATATTTCCTGTGAGCATAAAAAGCATTAGAGCACTTGTGGTATTGCTCCACACACTGTGTGTGCTGAACAGATTGCTCGGACGGCAGACTGCTTTACTTATTGTCACAGTGGGTTTCAGCTGAGTTTTTTTCTTTACTCTTCAGCTGCCCTTTTCTAACTCAGCAGTGTAAACACTTGTGGTATTTCTATGTTATAAATCTGTAAGGAAGTAGCATAGCACTTACTTTCACTCTGTGCAGCTGCCAAGCACATCTAGAATATCCACATTAAAAATTTAGCCAGAGCTAGTGGCAGACTCTAAAAAGGAATAAAATGCTCTGGTACCCTACAGGGAATTGCAATAAAGGCTACATTAAACATCAAGCAAAAGGGATTAAACTCCTCACTCTGTCAAGTAAATGGCCAAAATCCTAATGACTTAAACAGGCCAGGCCAAAAACAACTGCTGACTTATTCCCAGATCTTTCTTTCTCCCACTCCACCCCAACGAACGAGCAAATCCCATGCAGGAGCAGAAAACAGCACGAATTTCACAGTATTGGTGATAACTTTATGCACGTGCTCCTGTACACATACCTGTTAAAAAATTTACTGTGATCCAGGCTGAAATACCTAGTAAGGAAAAAATTCAGAAGACACACCATTAGACCATACCATTTCATTTTATCTAACAACAGTAACAAATAAGGTGAGCTGTATTACAAGGTCTTCCTGCTTTAGGACCTGTTTAGCTGGAGGCATTTTTACGTTTTCTAATTCAGTTTAACAGCTCCATCTAAACAAAACAATCAGCAAACCAGAGCTTGTCATCCAACAATAGAGAGAGACACCAGAGACCATCTGCCACAAGCTCCCTTGGAGACCATCTGCCACAAGTCTCCAAAGGATGTCTAGCTGAGAGCTAAGCAAGAAGGACCTTCAAGAAGCTTGAATAGGACTGGCTCTTCTTAGCTGCCCTGACCCACCTTACCCCAAAGCCAATGGTTCCACAGATGTCAACGGCCATCAAAGACCAAGATTAGATGCCTTGGAACAAAGAGAATGACCTTCTATACCAGAGCTTATGCGATATCTGGGAGAGAAGGCCCATATATGAAATGCCTGGAGAGCTCTGTATATCACAGGTCAAAAACTTGGGCAAGAAGTCACAAAGGCTTCACTCCTTAGCTAAAAGACAAGGAAATTACTGACACTCACATTGTTAATTTTCTAGGAAAACATCCACTGGTAGGCTTTTGTTTGATGTCAGGCACTCGACTTTCCTTTGAATACTAGGAATTTTCATCTTTTCAGTGTTACAATTTTTCCTATTCTCCTCTAAGCATTCTTGTGAGCCACACCGTTTCTGTCCTCTTCTTGTTTTATAAACCTTTTCTCCATAAATTAGATGAATTAGTGGGCCTTATGTTAACAAATTCAAATATTTATCCATGGGGTTAAAACTCAAGGCATGCTAAGGAACATGGTCCAGTTCAACCCTTGGCTGAACCAAGGCTGTCACTGCTATTAACAATTTTAAAACAAAACAAAAAGAAGAATTACAATGTCTTTCTTCCATTAAGCAAGTAAAAAAGAAACTCATAAACAGTTCCAAACAGCTCCAGCTATTTTAAAGTTTGGTTTCTAAGCAGGTTTAAAACACATCTCAACACTCGGTTACTTAGAATTTAGACATGTTTCTTCAAATTATTTTAAATCCAGACTGATTCGGGATTCTGTCCTCAGTATTTTTTGATGACCATCAACTTACTTTAGCCTGTATTTTCTTCTCTATATACCATTTTTTGAGATTGAATTCACAATCATACTCATTAGATCAGTTATAATTAATACTACGACCGAATATTTCCAGAAAGCTCTGATGAGCATTGTCAAGATCAGGGTGTGCAGAATCAGCTGTTGACGACCGTCTCAACAACCAGATATTCAGAAACCTTTCCAGAAGTGCTGACTGCACAGTGGCTTCCTGGTGATCCCACAGGGACTGCCCGGCACTCAGAGCTTTAAAAACCAGGACAGAGTTCAGGACTTCAAACTGGAAAACGTAGCACAGTATCTCTTTGGCGGGCACTGCCTGAGGCAGCATAAAAACTGTGTCGAACCTGCTGCTTTACAGTGAGTGAGGACTTGTCACAGTGCAGCAGGAATCTCCAGGATTGCAGAAAGGGACTCCACAATTTAGCCTACCTTCATCGGTTCCATTCATTATCGACACGCAGTTGTCGCTCACAAAGAAGGGGGAGGCCTGAAAAATCTCCTTCACCTGTAGTTCAAATAAAAGCTATTCTCAGAGAAATCTTTTGTCCGCTGGAAAGCAAGGGTTTTTTTAAACTCCAGTTTTACACAACTGGTCCTCTTCTTGGGCCAGATCCTGACTGCCGCTCACCACTTTGGAAGTTCAAGAGCCTAATAAGCATCAGCCTGCAGTCTGCTATAAAAGGTCAGCAATTTACACGCTGGCTCTGCAGTTTGGTGAGGGTTGATGTGTGGGTTTTCAAGCATGAAGACTGCTCAGAAATGCCATTAACAAGGGATGGACAGGGGTAGGGAAGGGCACCCAGTTTACTTTGCTGCAATTGGTGACCCACAGGGTATTGTATATGAATGGGAGAGGCAGGAGATAAACACCCCAGCTGCCAGGAATGCCCCAGGGAATGGTATTTTTAACAGGAGCATGTTGGCTGTTAGAAGTATTCTATACTACAACCTACATGAGATAGCACAGCCCTAGGTTTCCAAAATCCTCTAAAGTAACAACTGCAGCAGTTCCAGTTGAAACTCAGTGTGGAAAAGAATGGGCCAGCTTGCAGGCAGCAGAGAACAACAGACATGGGTTTCAAACCGCACCACATTTCTTCCTTCCAATTATTGCTTAGAAAAAGAGTACACTTAGTGCACACTTAATAAACGTTTCCTGCCACAGTAAGGTCTAGAACATAATATTTTATTTTTATAATGTTTTAAAATAGTAATCATATTTGACATGCCTATAAATACAATTTACATTATTTCCTATCAATATGAAGGAGCAACCTTGCAGCAGCAGGCTGATAACATGACCAATCAAACAGCAGAGAGCTTTTCTCAAAATAGCATCCTGCTCAAAACCACCAACAAACGCGCTCAGTAAGAACAAGCCTGTGGTAACTGTTAGGAGTATCTCATTACACTTGTTACGTTACATGTAATCTCCAGGCTTATTCAGAGCTGTCGTTATGCCTCTGTGCTTGTACACACACCACTTTTCCCCCCAGCCCCATTTGAGATCAGGTGGCTCTGAACTGCTTTCAGGATTAAATGATAGGAACGGCTCATGTACAGGAAGGTAAAGGAGTATGTACCTTACACAGAAGGGACCAAATTTTGCTATAAAATTTCTGAAAAGCAAATGGAAAGACAAGAAATAATACCTTATCCAGCAGCTTCTGAGCTTTCTCTCCTGGCAGCAACCGTAGGCCAGCTGTGGCTTTCAGGACCAGAGGAGTAAACTTCCACAGTTCCATAGGAACCTCCTTCTTTGCCACCTCCAGGAGCTCTTTTATTCCCTGGCCACTCTGTGAGCAGAGAAAGAACAAAAAAAAGGCATCTTAGAAACTCTATGGATTTGCCTTTCTTGGAAGGGCAAAAGGGTGATCAGAGGTATGATTCACTGTCAATGTGGAACAGAGACAAGTGACTAACACAAGGGGTCAGGAGAAGGTGAATGACTCACTATCTCCTACAGTGTGAGACCCGGTGGATATAATGGAGATTATCCAGCAACAGGTCAAAAACAAACGGGAAGAGTCACTTTTTGAAACAGTCAAATAGAACTCTCTGCCATTGAATCTTTTGGCTACAAAAGGTTCAAAAGGCAGTATGACAAATCCTTGGGTAAAAAAGGCCTTTGGAACCAGTAAAACACTATGAGCTGGGTGTAAGTCTGGCTCAGGAAGTCCCTAAATCCCTGTGAGCCAGAAGGTAACAGAGACAGGAGAGAAGTCACTTAGTACTTGGCCTGTTAGACTGTTTTCCTGAGAATCCAATTCAGACACTTTTGGAGAACGCTCTGCTCCAATCCAACACAGCTCTTGTATTGTTTTCTTAAGCACATCATAATTCTTAAGGCAGCGACAGGAAAAACATCTACTGACCACCACTGAGCAGAACTAGATGCATTCTGTTCCTTGCTCTTTTGCATGCTGACCAACTTTTCCTGTGGGCCTGTATCACTTCAAGACACTTCCCTGAACTGAGACAGTTCAGCATACAGCACCACAGCAAGGGTGCCGTATGCTGAACTTGATTTGCAGGGCATATCAAGAACAGGACGTTTTGGGGCATCTACTTTTACAGTAACAGAAACAAAATTACCTTTTCAACATCATCGGCATATGCGGATAGACCTGGCTTCAGTGCTTTAAACGTCTCATGGGTTAATTTGGGAGTCTCTGTTCAAAAGCAGTATTCCAAAATAAGTAATCGTACCAATAATTTTGCATACACAAAAAGAAAACCATTTTACAAATTACATCATTATGTGCTAACAGAAGTCAACTGAAGCCTCTGTCTAATGAACTATCAACTGCCACTCGACCTTTAAATACAGCCCTTGCTATGAAATTAGCTCCTGAGAAAACCAGTTTTAAAAGTCATGACTGTTTTTCAGGTGCTGTTGTCCACTATGCACATATTTTTCATGCACATCAGACAATCACCAGATGGATGCAAGTTCTCTTTGAGCCCTTACACCTGCCATGTGCAGCTTTCCAAGCTGCATCAGTAACAAAGACCCCATGTTTCAGCGTGCTCTGTTCTGGCTAAACCTGACTCCAGCAAAATTCAGTGGAAGCTTTGCCACCATTTTCAACAGCAGCAAATGGAGCCAGACCATAGTATTTTGGACACCTGCAGTATCGACAATTATACGAACCTGCAGGCAAGATAACATGAGCTTGATAACATCCTCCTCCTGTACCCAGCTACAATCCATAAAGTTTCCTGCAATATATTCTGAAATTGTGTTTAAAGAGAAGCAGGCAAGTAAGAAGCAAAGATTTGGGAATACAATGAAAGAAGGAAATCGATGGACTGTTGTTTAATGCCTTTGGTGGTTAAGCCTTACACTATCCCCTTTTGCAAACCTAAGGTGCCACAGGCCAATCACACCATACTCCACACTGCTAATCCTTAAAAGCATCCTCAGATCACCTACTAACAGTATCCACATGGGTTCTTTCATCTTTAAGAGTTTCACAACTAGGAGCTGACAACACCTAAAGAAATTAAGCTTATGACTCCAGAGGAAAACTGGAGCTTTTTTGTACACTACCATCTTGCTTCTCAGCGTTACTTTCTGTCCAGATGCAATACACAGCAATTTTAATCAAACAGTGAAGTTTTGCAATTTAAACCCAACACTGAAGCCAAGGAGGCATGAAACCAGACAATGCACAGAGAAGCAGCTCACTGCCAGGAACTGGAGACAGCCAACAACCTCATGGTGAAAATAAGGAGGAATAAGGCAGTTTGAATTTATAATCCTCTCTTCCACCAAGCAGTGTGATGAACAACTGCTCTTCTTCAAGGCACCATTCTAAAAGGTACAGCTACTATTTAGTTCACATTCTGACACTATAGCATTTTCTCCTTGTTGAATGTTTTCATAATTCCATTCAAACCCACATGCTTGAATCATAATATGCTTCCTGACGGCTCTCTAGAAAGAGCTAAAGCATGTTTGTTCAAGTAATTCCTAGAAAAGAATCAGCAATAATCTGCTCTATACGTTATGGAAGAATTAATCTATCGTGTAATGAGCAGGCCATACCTTTCGGCTGCTGTGTAAATTTAAAAATATGGATGCGAGTTCCTGTGCTCCCTGCATCAAACATAATTCCATAAAAGACCGAGAGATCCGTGGTCAGTGCCTGACGGTTCAGTTTGTCTCCCCTGCTTTCAGCAACTCCTTCTGTTGCTCCCACGATTGGTTTGGAATCCAAGTGCCATTTTATGTATGCAACATAAATAGCTATACACGCCAAAATCCCAAAAGCGAAGAACCGCTTGGATATCTTCATGGCTTCCATTTATCAGATTTTTTGTTTCTTCCCTTTATCAAATGTTTTATTTCTTGTCCTTCATACAGAACAGGTGGCTCCCACATCACTCCTGTACCCAACAGAAAAGGAAAGATATGTTTTATTTTCTAAACCTGCTGAAAGGATCTAAGAGTATGATGGTTATTTGATAAGGGACTTACAGGAGTAAACTTGACTTGAGCATTAGTTAAATACTTAACTGTTAGTTGGTTTAGAGCTGTGGTAAGAAAGGTAGGCATGACAGTCAAAGTAAGCAGTAAGTCGCTGCAACAAACAGCCTGGAAAAAAAATTTACACACAGGGAGTGACAGACTACTGCTGGCAAGGAAAACAGTTTATGCCTGCAGCAAGACTGAGATATCAGCTACTGTCTTCAGTGCTCAAATCTATCTCAACTAACCCAGGAAAATTTGCAGTTGAATGCTTACATTGATTCCAGCAGGACAATGTAGAAACCTGCATTCAAAAATCTGTGATTCACCTGCAAATCACTTGTAAAACTGGACCTAGCAGCAAAACCCCTCTCTCCCGTGTTGTTTGTCCTAACCATCAAATGTCTCCATGGCTGCTGGATGCCTGTGAGACCACACACTTTTTCAGAAGGAACATATCCATCCTCCTTCAGCATGTCATTGAGATCTACAACTAATTTTAAGACACGAAGCTGCATAAATCTTCTGTCTCCCATTGTTACTGAGGCCCAAGAAGGAAAAGAGTAAGGGGAGTTCAGAGAAGCTAAATAGAGTAACTGAGGTGGGAAGGGACCTCATGAGGTCTCTCATCCAACCCCCTGCTCAAAGCATGGGCAGCTATGGGGACCCACCATGTTGTTCAGGGCTACACCCAACTGCATCTTGAAAACCTCCAAGGATGGAGATCCCACAAACTCTCTGGGCAACCTGAATCATTTGCAGTTATCTTTGTTAGTTCCTGGATGGTGAAGGAGATCCCAGAAGAGCGGACAAGTGAAATTTAAAACCAGTGTTTAAAAGGCAAGACAGAAGATCTAGGGAATTAGAGTGACCTCCCCAGCTCAAATACCAGGAAAGAAACCACAGCAAAGCACAACGCAAGAAATCTACAAGCATCCACATGACATCATCCAAACGATTAAAAAACAGTCAGCGGTGATTTACGGGGGAGCAAATTACATTACACTTTTCTTTTTTTGATAGTGTAATGAAGAAGAGAAACCAAACCAACTGATGAAGTTGACTTGAACAAGGCTTTGACACATGTAATCTGTGGATGATAAGAATTCAGGTGTACAGAGGGTGTGAGGGGGAGGAATTTATATTCAAGGGAAGAACTTAAATTCAAGGCGATTACAGTGTATTGCCAAAAATGGTCAAGACAAAATTTTATAAAAATGAAGGAAAGCAACACCACGGGCGCAAATACACATGACGAATAGATCAGCATAGGGGAAAAGGAACTGTAGGCTGTCACGAAACAGAAATCGGGGAGACAGCATTGCTAAAAAAAAGGAAAAAGTCTTTCTGGCTTTCACCAGCAGGCAATTACAGCACATATATGCGGTGATCACTCCGATCTTCCTGGTGCCAGACAAGGTCTACACTGCAG
>VZSZ01000992.1:111702-123421 GCA_013398815.1 Ibidorhyncha struthersii
GGGGAGGTGGTTCTGCACCTCTGCTCTGCTCTGGTGAGACCCCACCTGCAGTACTGCGTCCAGCTCTGGACCCTCAGCACATGGACCTCTTGGAGCGGCTCCAGAGGAGGGCCACGAAGATGACCCCAGGGATGGACCACCTCTCCTGTGAGGACAGACAAACAGAGTTGGGGTTGTTCAGCCTGGAGAAGAGAAGGCTCTGGGGAGACCTCGTTGCAGCCTTCCAGTATCTGAAGGGGGCCTACAAGCAGGCTGGANTAGGTGTGAGGAAAAGGTGTGAGAGGAACAGTCACGGAGGTGAGAGAAGGAAGGGGGGGGAGGTGAGGCGCAGAAGGCAGCTGTGGAGCAGAGCAGGGTCTGTGCAAGTCAAGGGGGAGGCCCTGGGATAAGGTCACCAAGGAGATGGCCGGCAGGACTGCTGGACACCCCCAGCTCCCCTTGTGAGATCCAGCCCTGGCAAGAGCTTCTCACCTGCAAGTTGCGTGCAGCTCTGAGGCAGAAAGCATTGGTAGATGAGAGAAAAGGACACCTTCGGGTAGCTAGTCTGGTTTTTATTCCATACCTCATGTTCCTCTACCACTTTTCCTGCTTGAGTAACTTCCTTAATGGCTCTTTTTCCACCTACATAATTTTCTTTCACCATCTTCCACCCAATCTGGACAAAACAAGGAGGAGTGGTTTGGGAGTGAGGACGTGTGAGCGTGCAGCAGCAAACGCAAGGCATGAAGAAAAGAGATGGAGACTGATGTTTGGAAATCAGGTGCGCAGCAGAAGTCTAAGCTGTGATGCTGTCGACTGCGTGCGAGAGGCTCATGTCCTCCCGGTGAGCCCTGCTGCTGCTCGCACAGCTCCATGCAGGCGTCTGTGCTGAGAGACCCTGCTGTAGGAAGGAGCGCAGAGTCTCCCAGGGTGTTACTTATTCTAGTAAATGATTCCCTTGTAGCAGTGTTTGGAAAGTAAATTAGTTGTGGTTTGTTCCCCCCACCCAGCCCTGCGGGTAGCAGGCATTGAGAAATTTCAACTGATGGTTACTGTTCAAATCAAACTCCCTCTGTGTTTTACCCAGGTAAATTAAGCTGATCTTTCTGACTATTTCTATAACTTGCCTTAATGTTGTTTAATTATATTTAAAAGGAATCGCTCTATTGATGGGAGAATTCTGCAAAGGAAGATTAAGGCACAAAGACTTAAAATCTTTAAGATTTGTCACTCCCCCGTGATGTGATTGCAACAGGATCTATGTTTAGTTTCTTGCCCTCCTGGTTCGTAAGTGAGACCCTGACACCTGGTGTGGTTTCTCCACAGAAGCCTGTTTGAGCCTGCAGGCAGCTTGAAAAAAACAGCTGAGAGCCCCTCTGGTAATTCCTGTCGGTGTTAATACCAAAATTGATGCTGTAGCGCTGCTCTTGGTTACAGCATCTTGGGAGCTTTAAATCCATCGGGAAGAAGATAAGCAGGAGAACCTGAGCAAAGATGCAGCCTGACTGCTGGGTAAATACCCTTTATCCCTGGGACTGAGGGGATGACGACACTTAAAGGTGGGCACGGGTGGCTGGTCTTGGTGAGTCTGCAGCATTGCATCACCTTATTCTGACCGGAAATACGAGATGCTGACAGATTAAAAATTGTCAATTTTTATGGTTGTTACCATACCAGCTGTAGCACAGCGATACCTAGTGGCAGTGTGAAGGTAAATTCAACGCTAATAGGCTGGTTTTCAGTTAGCTTTGGTCTGAGTGATCCCCTCTAGGTAAAACAACAAAAAAAGGGGATAGAGAGTAGAGATGCTACAAGTTTCAAGCCACAGGGCCACCCAGCTCTGAAATTGTCCTTTAAGTAAAAGACCGGGGAGCCCCATCTCAAATCCTGTGGTCATCACTGGGATTTTGTGCTGCTGTGAAAATTCCTACTTGGGAGCAATTTTCCCGAAACACAGAACAGGACTTCAGTCCCTTACATTCTCAAATACACTCTTATCTGAGCTGGTTACGATGGGGAGCCTGCTACATGAACAGCCTATTTCTTCTTTCAAGTTGCAAGAAAATAGGAATACTTCTGGAGAGTATTCTGGACAGTTACTCAGGTTCAAGGACCACTTGCATTTTTTCTTCAAGACCAAAGATCCGTGTAATATCAATATTGTTCTCCTTAGCAATATGATGGTTTTCAATCCTAAATGCAAGATGCTTCTGCCACCAATTGTTAAAAGATGCATTTAAAGGGTCAGCAAAACAAGGTATTCTTTCCCCTTTTCACTGGGGAAGACTTCAGACTGCGGGAAGCGAGGCCGTTGTGGAAAAGCAGGCCAGGCCAGCAGAGAGCAGTATTTTATTAGGAACACCATTTCCCCAGAGACGAGGCAAAATAGCACAGTATTTATTTCTCATAGTTGAAATATCTTGCATATATGTTCATAACCAGTGCTGCAGTTAGGACAAGAGATCCCAAAGAATGGGAATGTAATGCTGTGGGGTTTGTTTTTTGTTTCCTCATGTGAAAAGCATAACTTACGTGCGTAGGGAACAGTTCTCAGATACTGTTCTTGGAAACCCCCTTGCCCCAGCTGGGGCCCTGGGAGGGACTGTAGGTCATTTAAAAGGTTTTGCATTTGTTCCTGAGACTTTCTCATGCACAGTACTGTGGTCATTCCCAGGATTAACTCAAGCCATATCGTCTGAGGTTTGTAACCAATTTTCAAGTATGGTGCCTACATATTTAATATATTACTTATATGTGCATGTTTAGATTCATAGCTTGCTGTATTATATATATAATATATATGAGCTAGAATGCAGATTATTGGGAATCAGTTATTTGGGAAACTATCTCTGTCACTCCAGTGTTACAAGAACAATTGTGTTGGATGTCTGGATGACAATTAGTAAACAGTGATCAAAGACAAACTGTACAAATAGGAGAAACTGTATAATTAGGAGGTTATTTCACCAGTTCAGTCATGACTATTGCAAACAGTAACACGATCATATTATAGACACAAATACAAGGTCAGTATTTTTGGCACAGCGTACCCATGAACTGCGCATGATTGGTGTGTTGTTTCGTGTGAGCCAGGTAGTAACATATGCCAAATTAGACAAAATGCTCCATCTCCTCACATCCTCAGAGAGGCACGCAGGAGTTCAACCAGCTGACACAAGGCCAGCGATAGAGTTTGGGCTGCCTTATGTGGACCTGGATGCACGTGTGCAGCTTTGAACATCTGCTCTTTGAGAGCTGCACAGGCTTCCTGTGCAGAGCATGTTTCCCTTGGTGCTGCCGTCCCTGCCCTACCTGTGGACTGGCTCTTCCAGGCAGCAGAGCAGGTTTGGGAAGTTCAAAGAGGTGAGGAGTCTGTTCCCAGCTCATGGCTGGTGCTGGTGCCACTGGAGCTGGCGTAGCAGCCCACAGGTGACCAGGCACCAGCCTCCCAACTGCTGTTGCTCTGCGTCTCAGTTCCCAGCTGCGTCCTGGGTCCCAGGTGCTCCCCAGCCACTTAACTAATAATGCTATTAGTGTTATTGCATGTTTACAGTACAAAAGAGTACCTCAGGTAACTCCCTGAGACATTTTATTTGAAGATTTTGGAGTTCCTCTGCTAACAGCGGTCCAGGAAGCCAGAAGTCCTGTCCCACAGCAGGCCAAATTGGGATTGCCTGAAGAAGAAAAATACTCTGGAAATACTAAGGGAAGAAAACAGCAACTAAATCTACAGCTCAAATTCCCATCCAAGATCCATTTTCTTCCTTTACCTCAAAGAACAAATTATACTAGTGCGGACCTTTAGCAGAAAAATTGAACAGTGAACATTAAGCTTGTTTCCCTATGGATCTGAGTCCCACAACCCCCTTATCTCCCTGCTGCAAACCACGCATCCATAGCATTTGCTGTAATGTTCTGCCCCCATGTCCTCCCTGTATCCCCGAGCAGGATAGGTAGCTCTGGAGTCCCATCACTGACCTGAAACCCCACATGGGACCTGCTACTCTCTGATGCCCTCCGCTGTGTTTCCACATCATTCCTTCCCAACGTTTCCAGCAAGGCGGGACTTGGCACATACTGTGGCTTCTCCGGAGCTGCATCCATCCCTAGCCGTGGTCAAATGTCCTACATAAATCCTGATTGGCCATTTCTTTTTCTATGGAGAAAATGTAAATAAGATTTCTCCGTCTCCTCTGGTACCCACCAGTTTTTGACAAACTAATAGAAATTAAACATCTTTGAGACATTTACGTATCTGGTAATTGTGGTGGAAACTGGTAACCAGTAACTGGTTTGAAAGTTTTGGAGGGGCAGCAGGTGGACAAAACAATCACAGAAGCCACCTATTCTGAGGGAATCATGATCAAAACATACCTTTGCCATATTCACATGTAGGCCCTCCACTGGCTGCTTTGCTTTTTTAGCTCTGTCTTTGCTTTTCTAGCTCTGTCGTTGCTTTTCTAACGATGCTTCAACAATTTCTGTGTTCTGAAGTAATAGGACTTTTTGTCTTCCAGGATTTTTTTCTAGAGCTAAAGGTATTGTGTGGCAATAAGTTCAAACTCTGAAGCACTCTAAAATCAGGCCAAGTAACTATATTTTGCTCTTGCTCTACAGTAGGGTGTAGTAATGAACTTAGTGGCTTTGCATTGGATTTGCCTAGAGTAAAGGCTGGATGGGGTCTACCACGTTCTGTGGTCGTATGACAGAGGGTACCTCCCAGGGGATGTCACTGATGTTTTCGTTAGTGGTTGTGGCTGTAGTACCACAGAACAGAAGAGCCAAGCAGGTCTCCTCCGTTCCTTGCTGCTGTTCATAAGCCACGCACAGAAACGAGCTGTAACTTTGAAAATGCTGCCTCAGCGTGGCCTTTTTGGTGCCCTACAGGCTGAAGTTCTTCACAAATTTATCATGACCTACATAATTGACCTATATTATGTGTCTGTTTGTTAAATAGGTTGCACTAATTAGAAACATGAATGGGGATGGCTTAGCGGTTATTTATGTATACGGAGGTGTGTGTGCCTGTTGCCTGCAGTGACGTACAGGAGGATCATTTCCAGATTTTCCCCCTCTGCCCCCTCCATATTTGACCTGTGCCTTGGATTATTGCAATAAAACGTGAACTGATTCTGCTTCAGAGAAAAAAAAAGTCTTCTAGGCAAAGGGATATATCCTCACGCGTGTCTGTATGCAAGGAAGTTAAGCATGAGGGAGAAAATACAACAAAATTTTCAAGCCCTTGACTCGTAGGGCAGCGAGTAGGAGCCGAGTGTGTTTTGCACTCCCGTCACTCTATTGAGACAAGTTTCTATGCAGGTGAACGGCATTACTACACCCTGCTGATATTTGAACATTTTATGATGAAGGGGTTTATTTCTCCTTGCTCTCGTGCCTCACTTGCAGGCTGTAGGAACTGTTTGAAATCTAGGCTGACGTTGAAATGTGGTGAGCATTAATACCTTTGAGTCTAATGGAATTGCACCTGCTGCCAGCAAGTATGAATTTTGCTTTTAACGTTTTAGACCGAGGTCCAAAGCCCGGCTGATTGGCCTCTAGGGGCAGATTTGGATCGCAGCTTTAAAACAGATGTCCGCTACTACGAACCCTAGCAGTTGCATTAACAACGCTGTCAGGCAGTTTCTACTGCTGTGTCCTCATTCATACAGACAGGGTGCGCAGAGTGTAATCTAATTAAGGAGAATTCCCCAGATTTTTTTCATGTCTGCTATCAGTGCGTTTTTAACTTCTCCAGATTCATTAGAAATGCATCCATCTGTAGGCTGTCACATAGTCCTGTGGTGAATATTACCCGTAATTCCTACAAGAGGCTTGTTCTGAGGAAAAAATGGATGGGGAGGATGAGTAAAGTGAAAACAAATTGCTACCATTTTTAACTCTTTACGGTTTCAGGAATTGTTCCCTGTGTCTCACATTAGGGATGGGTTTCCAGGCAATCAAAAATATATGTTCTACCAGTGAGTGTGTGGGCAAAGCGTTTGTTCAAATATGTATATTATTCATGAGCTCAGCTGGTTGTCAAGTGGCACGGGTTTGTCTAGCTGAATAGATGGCCCGTGCCTTGACCAGGCTTTTGTTAAAAGAGATTTTTATGATCTTGTCATAATCATGGAGTCAGTTGCAAATATTCTGAGTGAGAAGAAAGTCCCTTCTCACCTTATCATTCTTCTTCCCCTGCAGAAAATTGATCTCAACCTCTTTTGTAGAGCGTTTGAGAGCTATTACTGTATGATATATGATGTTAAGGTTCAAAAAAGCAGCTTTTGGTAAAAATGCTCTGCTTTTAAAAAACATTTCGGGTGTGATATTTGAAACTTAGATTAATTTAGCTTCAAACTCACCTCTTGAGGTTCCCATGCATGAACTAGGGCCAAATTTGAAGTTCGATCGGGTTGCTCAAAGCCTTGTCCAGTTGAGTTTTCAGTATCTTCAAGGATGGAGACTGTCTGCACCCTGTCCCAGGACTGAACCACCCACAAAGTGAAATTTGTTTCTTGATGTCTAATAGGAACTTGCCATGTTCCAGCTTGTGCCCATCACTTTTTGTGCTGTCACTGAAGATCTCTGGGAAGAGCCCGGCTCTGTCGTCTCGTCTTTAGGCATCTGCAGATGCCTAATAAGCTCTCCCCATTGCCTACCCTTCTCTAGGTTGAACAAACAAGTGCTGAATGGAGGGGCAGCGTGTCTCTCCTCTCCTGCTGGCTCTCCTTTTGCTAACACAGCCCAGGGCATGGTTGGCCACCTTTGCTGCAAGGGCAGCCTCCTGATCCTGGTCAGCTTGACCCCTGGGGGCTTTCCCATGGAGCTAGCCCCAGTCTGTCCCCTTGCGTGGGGATTTCTGTCGTCCTGGGGCATGACTTGGCATGTGCCTTTGCTGGACCTGGTGAGGCCCCTGTCAGCCCACTTCTCCAGCCTGTCCAGGTCTCTCTGAAGAGCAGCCCTGCCCTCCAGCTTGGTGCAGAGCGCAAACTTCCCGAGAGTACATTGCACCCCGTCTTCTAGGTCAGTAACAAAAATCTGTATAGTATCAACCTCTGAAAAATGCCCTTAGTAATCAGCTGTCAGTTAGACTCCTGACTACAGACAATGCTTGTGGGTTTTGTGCGATGATGTGCATCTTTGCATAATTGCTTGTTTTCACAGTGTTTAGTTTCATGACAAATTTTCTATGTCTTCTGATATTTTCAATGACTGTTATATAAAGCATGTTAGAAGCAATTTAAAATTATGAAGAACAGAAAACTGAAAGTGTCTGTCTTTCCTTAATATTGATAATATTCTATTGCTCGATATATGTAGAAATGCATATATGGAAATAAAGCTGGCTGCCGACTCCCCTCTATGTATATAACCCAAGATATCCAATCTTAAAATTAAATCTGACCTGAAGAGTTAGTAGCACATGTTTCTTCATTGTACAAAAATGTGACTGGGTCAGATTAAAGAGCATAATCTACCTCTAGAAGCCCATTTCAATGTGACAGTGCTGTCTGAGGCAGCACAGCCTTCTCTTACACTGCCTTCCTTGAGCAACAAGAGGAGCTGAAGCCATGGAAGTCTGAGACACAGCTCTGTGAGTTTCACTTTATGAAACTTTCAAGTCAGCTTTACAGAGGGAGGTGTAAACAGCTGTTCACAGGTGCTGTTCTTGTATTTATCTCAGAAGCTGCAGAGGAACAAATCAGAAACAATCCTTAACTTTAATATAGGGTACCTTAAAAAATGTGGCATTGTATCCACAGGACTACACCCAACTTAAACAACTGCATCAGATCCAAGTGCAGTATTATTTTCTTCGTTGCTGAATGTCGCTTCTCATGCCCTGAGAGATGTTTTTTGAGATGCTTTGCTGTCCCAGTGCCCCTTGAGGAGGAGTTCACTGCTCCAGTCCTCCATGTGGTTTTGCCTGACTCTGTATATTGGTGATGAATCCTTAGAGTCTCGTAAGGGAGAAGGATCCAGAAAGCCCCTTTTCCACTGACAACACTGAAACAGTGTGAACCTCTCACTTGTTAGGAGGTGCCTAAAGTTTTGTGTGTGAAATAATGATCACGCACCTCTGAAAGAAAAGAAGTCTTCTCAGTTACTTTTTTCATGTCTTGCACCAACTACAGACAAATAAATATTAGTGGCAGCCTGTTGTTAGCCTTCAATCATTTACGCTTCAGGAGCTGCAGGACTGTTCTCCAGTATTTCTAAGCTTCCTTGAAGAAGCAAACCAATTTTCAGCAATTTAGTTCCTATAAAATTAATGTATTTTCTAGTGCCTCAGTGACAAATTCATCGTTGGTTATAAAGCACTCGTATGCCAGGGTGAATGAAGTGCGGAAGTGCCTGGATGAATAGTTACGATCAGCTCAGGGAAGTAAACGTAGGAAATCTCTGCTTTTCAACTTGAGGCACTTTAAGGAGACTTCTTTTCAATGCCACCCTCTCTGCCCTTTGAGGACTGGGTCTTTTGGAGCACCCACCTTAGTCACCCAGAAATGCAGACACCAAAAATCATTAATTGCTTTTGAATAGTGTCTTCTCTTGTGCCACATTTTTTCTCAGTAAATGGGGCCACCTCCCTGTCTTCTAACATAAGTTATGAAAGTAAGTCTCCTCTTGCAAAAGGTAATCTTAGTCTCTCTGATGAGCTCAGTTACTTTGATATTGTGATGCAGAAAAATTATGCTGTAAGTGAGATTTTCAGAAGTGACTTTTGACATTAGGCACCTGTGTGCTGGTTTGAGCCGTTTTCATGCCTAACGTGAAACCAAAACCGTGCATTTGTTGGAGAATAAGCAACTGAAACAATTACTACATTTTAGTAGAATGTGTAACTGTAGTTGCCTGGGAAGGTGATGTATTAACAAGTTAAAATATTTTGCTAGGGTAACTCTGTGAATTTAGAGAAGCTATTTTTTGATTCAGCTAACGAACTGAAAAGCTCATCAGTTGCAGAATAGTACTTGGAATACCCTAAACGGACCCATTTCTAAAATTTTCTGAGTATAGTCTGAGGTGGGCTGTGGTTTTCAGGCAGTCGTTACCTCGTGTCTTGGTGCAGAAAGCAGTTGCGAGGAAGCCTGCTCAGAAGACCCTGCAGGTGTCCTGTGTGCTACCACAGGGCCTGGTCTGAAGAGGGCTGCTCAGTCCTGGGGAGTTGCTCAGAGCTTGGCTTACAGCAAAGTTTGTGGGAACAGAGAGGGCTCAGCATTTTCGCACTCTGAAATCGAAGCCAGGCATTGGAGAGAGCGGGGTGGGAAACAAGGTAACAACCTTCATCCTTGCCAGCGTGGTCTTGAGGGCTGGGTGTCTTGGATTAAAGAGCAGACAAGACCCCAAGCTTCACCTTCCCCACACCCCAGTTGTGTTCCTTTAACCAACTTGGGAAGCGGGGACAGTGGGGAACCAGAACCACTGCTGGTGAGTGAGCGGGAAGGGGAAGGAGCGGTGGCTGTGTGGCCAGCTGAGGATGCAGGAGCTGGGATGATGAAGGCAGAAGCCTCAGAGCTGTGTCCTGCTGACCTGGCTGCACCAGCCTGCTCCTGCCCTTGGAGCTCTTCCATCCAGCCCATCAGAGCTACCATGGAAGCAAAGCGTAGCAAAACTGAGGACTTCCCTAGAGACAGTAGAGGTTGCCTGTGTTATGGACCAGAGCAGCAGATCAGCAAGAGGCCTGCTCAATAAAGGTACCGGCTGTCTCCTGCAGTCAGTGGGGGAAGCCCTTCTCGCGGGCGATTCAGCTCTTTGAGGAGCACAGCATCCCAGAGGGATGGGGGAATCAGGTGCTAAACCTTCCCTTGTGTTCCCAGCGCAAAGGAAAAGAAAACCACGTGTGGGTCAACCTGGCACCAGCCGGTCTGCCCACCTCCCATGAAAACCACTTCACCTCTGGCTTGTCCTCATGAATAACGGGGGTTTGAATTTACCAAGCGAAGTGATCGGCCCCTCCAGCCTGCTATTCATTACTCCAATTAACAATCAGTTGCCTGAAAAATGGGCCAATCTGTTTCTTGGGGAGCCGCATAGAAAATCCACAAGGCAAGCCAATTAGCATACCAGCCCTCACCGTCTAGGGAATTTAATTTAGTTATTTGGTTGATCTGAGTACCGAAATGTTTTGTTATGGAGCATATAATGTTTGTTAAATGGCTGAAATCCCCCGAGGCCCATATGCTGCCGATATTCTCTGCGTCCTTCCGAGCCGGCAGAGGCAATAAGGCAAAACTGTTTTGTCCCGCACATGGCCCCTGTATTTTCCTGGCAGCACACGGCAGCTGGACGCAGGCAGAACAAACCTTCGCCACCCGGGGTGGGCGGGATAGCTTCCCTCCGAAATAGTTGCACACTTGAGCAAGCCCATTGTCTGCCCAGAAAGCATTTCAACCGCCTCTTACCAGGCAGCCACCGCGTACAAAAAGTACCCAGAGCCAGCGTTCGGACAACCTGTCAGCACAGCATATTGTGTGGGGGCAATTAGTTTGCAAATTGCCCATTTGCACATCCGCGCATGAATTAGTTACATTGCTCCCACAGGATTTATTATTCTTAGCATTACTATTAAGGAAGGCCCATGAATAAATAAGGTAATTTGGACAAACGCCTTTCTTGCCACACGCGCGCAGTCCTCGCCTCTTCTTCGGAGAGGACAGGCAATGGATGAGATCCCCAGGAAGAGAAGAATGGTTCCCAGGGTTGTTGCCTCTGTGTGTTTCTAAGCCTCTGGGTTGATGCTGGTGTAATGGTGGCATGCGTTGTGCAAAGTTTTTTGATCATTTAATAGCATTTTTTCTTTCTGGGGAGAGAAAATATATGACAGCTGTCAGCTTGTACTGCCACTGCTGGTGCACATTCTCTGTGCTTGGAGATGTGACCCCAATCCTGTAACTGAACTGCTCCTTCATTTCTGGAGAAATCCCTTATTGGGATTTCACTAGCCAGAGAAGTACCAGAGCCACCAATATATTCAGCCTGATTTAACAACATCAGTTTTATTCTGGTCTGAATTGCTGGAGCTGGTGGAGAGTCATGTTGGAAGGAAAGGAATCTAACTGAACGGACAGTCCTGCTCAGAGTTCACACTGCGTTTAGTTCTGCAGTTCAAAAACTCAAACCACTAGGTAAATCACTTCTGCCTAATCAGGAGAAGAAAAATACAGATGAGGTGTGGCTCTATCTGTCATACTTGGGCATTTTGGTCAGACATTTCAATTAATCTGTACGTGCCAAAGAAAGAGTTTGTGCTTTTACCACCTTTGATAATCTCCACAGGTGTCTGAGGCTTCAGTTATCCCGCTTTGGACCTGCTGATGTTTCTCCAACATTACAAGGAAGGAGAAGGGCCCTCCTGAGCTGGGTTTTAGCTCAGGTGCTTACCTTGCATGCCTTGCAGCCCCTAATATAACTATTCAACTCCTGCTATGTCATCACCTTCTGGACCACTGGATTTCAGCCAGATGCCCAGACCCTTGGCAGTCCAGGGGCTACTGCCAGAGCTGTGAAAAGTTATAGAGAAGCAAGTTGTGGTCAGGACGCGTGAATGTGCTACATCTGCATTGCTTCTGGGAAATCTCAGAGGGTGCTGCTGGGGCAGAGTGGCTCAGTAGCTGCCTGGCGGAGAAGGACCTGGGAGTGTTGGTGGGCAGCCGGCTGAATAAGAGCCAGCAGTGTGCCCAGGTGGCCCGGAAGGCCAACGGCATCCTGGCCTGTATCAGGAATAGTGTGGTGAGCA
>VZSZ01000992.1:123640-141119 GCA_013398815.1 Ibidorhyncha struthersii
TTAGGTTGGATATTAGGAAAAGTTTTTTCACTGAAAGGGTTATCCAGCATTGGAATAGGCTGCCCAGGGAGGTGGTGGATTCGCCATCTCTGGAGGTGTTTAAAAAAAGGGTAGACGTGGTACTTGGGGATATGGTTTAGAAGCGGTTCTGTCAGGTTAGGTTAATGGTTGGACTCGATGATCTTAAAGGTCCCTTCCAACCTTAACGATTCTATGATTCTATGATTCTATGCTCTGCAGGACTACCTTTAACTTCAAGTAGTTGATCGGGGTAAAGAAAGAAAACTTACTGCTCTGCAAATATCTCTGACAGCTGTAAAGACTTTGAAAAATACTGCTGTAACAAGAATTTGCTCTTGAATTATTTGGCACATTGACTTTAATAAAGGTCTGCCACTAGGTCCGTCACTTTGTTCCTGTCCAGCCTGGCTGTGGTGGCTTTTTCTCTGACACATAGTTCTGCTTTGGCACATCTTCTTTTGCTGCATTCGTTGTTGCCTGTCTATTACAAGAAAAATACATAAAAAGACCACAGGCATTGTTGTACAGATACACGGTGCCTGATTTTCTGGGGTGCTGTGAGCCTGCAGTGTTCATAACTTTCAGTGGGAACTGGGTAGAGTGGGGTGCATGGAAAAATCAGACCCACGTCACAGATCTGTATGACTCGTCTGTAGTCAGCGGCGAAGCATCCCTTGGTGTTTTCCCAAACAGCTGGTATCTTGCTGAGGCCAGCAAGGGATGACCAGGGCAGTATGATTCCCATGCTGCTTTTGCAATTTTGCAGGACTACTTTTTTTCCACTAAAAAATTCGGAAGACAAAAGGCAAGGAGTCTTCCTTTCCAAATGCAGAATTTGTGAAGGCAAAAGAAGTTGCTTCTTTCCTGACCTTCTCCTCCAGAAATTCAACGTGTATTTTCTTGCGCGCTGATTAGGTGAGTTACGGATGGCAAATCCCCCTCTACACCTCTGTCACTCAGTCCCCAGGGACCACAAAACAACAACAAAACAAAACAAAAAGAGAAAAATCTACCTCTGCCTCATATCTTTATGTCCTAGTTTCTGATAATGTCTTTTCTGGGGGTGAATAATTTTATTGTACCCCATGTACTCATGATACCATGTATGAACAGCCAAGTTCATCGCTGGCACAGTTAAGAACAGCCCAATTTTATTTTTTTGGCTGCTGTAAAAAACTTTAGGGAATCCATGGTGAAAAACATGTCCCTTCTTTCTTGTCCAAATTCATCTCATGTCAGAGACAGAATGTGTTCCAACCATGGCATTTTATTCAACCTTTTTCTTCAGCTATTTTAGGCACCATC
Source organism: Ibidorhyncha struthersii (assembly GCA_013398815.1). Classification (NCBI taxonomy): domain Eukaryota; kingdom Metazoa; phylum Chordata; class Aves; order Charadriiformes; family Charadriidae; genus Ibidorhyncha; species Ibidorhyncha struthersii. Next base: position 124,967 of record VZSZ01000992.1, read on the forward strand.
CCAAAGGACTGTCTCGTCACCATCTTTTTCCATGGAGATGTAGACTTGTGTTTGGCTGTAGCTTTTTAGAAGACAATAACATATTTCTGCAGGTGGTTAAATTCATCTGCATATCTGACCTGACCCTGTGCTATTTAGTGCTCATTTTTGAATCCTCTGCAAACATGACAAAAACCCAGTAACATTTAATGTTTCTTTGCAGCCCGGTGGTTAACCAAACTCTACCGGGCTGTGAAAAGGCTGGTGTTGATTTGGTGATTTAGCAGTTAAATAGATTGAAAACTGGTCAATATGGGAACAGCCAATATTATATAACACTCATTTATTTTTAAACCAGAATGAAATAAAATTCCTTTGAGAAGCTGTAGTATTATTTTATCAACATGCTTACATTCTTTGAGCCAAATTCTAATCAGATGGAAAAGGATCATTTGTCTTTTCTGAAGCCATAAAAAGCAGGACTTCTTTCGTGCTGTTTTAGCTCTCCTGAATTCTTTTAAAATTAAGTTGTCTATTGGTTTTGGAGAATTTCCCCTAGGAAAGTTAAGGAGCTGGTAGTTTCCTGCAACTGTCACCAAAAGATGTGCCCACTGCATCTTTCCTTGTTTAAAACTGCAGAAGTTTATTGACAAAAAGAAAAATATTCTGAACTGTGAATGGCAGCTTAACAAGCAGCATATCGTAGCAAAGCTAGCTAATGAGCAGGAGGTATGTTTGCTCTTGGTAAATGTAGAGACTTCCTTCTTACTTTTTTTGACTCTTAGTCACAGTCTTTTCAATGATTTAAATTCTTTTTTACATTCCTCTATCGGTACTCTCCATTTCCTGCCTGGCAGTTGGTAACCATTGATGCAATGATTTCATTGGAGCTACTGCAGTGTAAAGCTATGAAAGATGTGATCCTATGTCTCATCCCATTGATGGTCCTAAGATTTGAGGAGCTCAGGCTGTGCATGGGGTAATGAAGGACCAGGACCCAGCTTTCCTGGTATAGGCCACCACTCTTTGGTCATAACTGTGGTCCAAATGCTTTGGGGAACGGGTAACTGCCGCATTTTATTAAAAACCACGCAACTGAAATAATAATCGGATAAAAGGATCATTTATTGTCAAACGATTATGGAGCTGCATTATGTGATTTCATATCTTGTCTTCAAAAATCTCTGCATTTCAAACCAGATTGTGGTTTTACTCTGTGCCATTAACACTTTGGTATTACACAGGAGTATATTTCATATGGCAAATTCTGTGGAATGTGGATTATGTTATCAGGAAATAAATAAAAAATTCTCAAGTTGGCCTTGGCTCTACTGGTGGTAATCGTGAAATTGTTTGTCCTTAAGCTACAGCAGAGGATTGGATTCTTAAAAACTGAATAGGGAAAAATGCTTTTAGGGTTATTTCTTTACAATAAAAACATGATAGTCTTAAAGCTAACTGATAATCTTTGTGAGTCCGTTCCACGTGAAGCAGGAGAACAACCAGATTCCCATCTGATGTAAGTCAACATAGTCCCCTTAGCTGACAAAGCTGGGTCAGTCCACAGCAGCTGAGGATCCAGCCCCGTGACTTTGAAAGAATCATCATCTTGCTGGCAAAACCAGGGAAAAGACTATAACAGGATTTCGTGAAGGCAAATAATATTAGAGAGCAAATAAGATGGGCTGGGGACCAAAGAGGACGGCTGTTTCATTTGTCATTTATTGAGATTTTTTTTTATTGGAACGTGCAACAATGTGGGGAAGATATCTCGTAGAGCCGCTCAGGACTGTTAACCTTTTTTAGTACTGTTTAGTGTCTACCACTGTAGTGAACTTAGACTCACGAACAGTACACCTTTAATAACAAAACTCCTGAGTTAATCTCCTTTAGAGGTCTGCTTGGCATTACTAGCTATAATCTAACCCTTCCAGGTTATTGTAGATGCACTTATGAGCATAAAACCTTCTTTGGGAGAATTAGGTATTTTCTCATTATGCACGCTAATAGCTTTTCACTGAATGTCACCAAATTTCCATGAAAATCTGTTTGATTTTCACTGGCAAGTTGCAGAGTTTACCCAGTCTATAAAAGAAGATCTTAAGAATTGTCTCTAATGAGTTGTCCTCTAGCTACCTCTGAATTATGCAGGTGAGACACTCTCCAATGAAATGGCGGAAAATGAAAGAAGTTCGCCTTCGGAACAGGCAGATGCAGGATACGTGTGGGGAAGGAAATGCTGAAGCAGATGAGTCCCTGCTGTATGCAGAGACATTTCAGGACAACGGCCTGGTGGTTGAAGCATCCACCCATCTCCATTCGTCACTCTCTGTGTGGGACCTCATTGACATGTGTCCTGGGAAAACATGCAGCTGCTCGGGCTGACCATCGACCAGCTGCTGAGAAGGTGTTTTAGGTTTGCAGGGTTGTACATAGACACCTGAAGTATAAGCCCCAGGGAGCTAGAGCCTGTATCGGAGCTGGTCTTTAACCGCTGTGTCTCAGCTCCTTCATGGAAAATAATGCTCCGTTTCTCTGCCCTTGTATGCCCGGGTTTAGCAAACTCTTCGGGGAAAGGGACCTTCTCTTGCTTTGCTTGTCATGTTAATATTAAATAACCGCAGCAAGGAGACTGGAGTGACCATGGCAAGAGAAGTCGCGACGGCATCGCTAGCAGGCAGCAGACATCTCCTGCCGAGAAGGTGACCCCTCATTGTGCCGCAGATCCCTTACTGATCTTGTCCCCATCTGGGACGTTCAGAAATGCACAGGCAGCAGGGCTGTCTGGGCAGTGGGCGCCCGGGCGCCTGTCCCCCACCTCGGGAGGCAGGCGCTGGCCCGTGTCAGCTACCTCGTGCTCGTCGCAAGGTGGATCAGGGAAATCAGGTCACAGCAGAGATGGGCTGCAGCTTTGCCATCTGCAGAAGAGTTTCAGAGAGTCTGACATGCCGGGTCCGTGGCAGGTGTCCAAGGCGCTGGGAGTATCACAGACTCTTGTTCTTCTTGGGTTATGAAGGACAAGGAGGACTCTGCTGGCCGATGGTGTCTCCAGTCCAGTCTGCAGGGTCTCACCTGCACCCAGCTACAGCTGCAAACCAGTGTCAGTCTTTGTGGTCCCCAAATATCCTATTCCTGGAATATTTGTATTTATAGAAACTTTTGTTGAGGCCATAGCTGAGATGTGATTATGTGCCAAACTCTGAAACGCAGTAAATGGAACAACCCATTTCCCACCATGGCTTGTACGTGGCTGTGGAGGAGAAACAAGGTGGAAGATGATACAGTTTTTAGTACTGTCAGCTTTTCGATGGCAGTGTTGTGAAAGATGGTCTCTGCTCAAGGTGCAGGTACACAGGACAAACCTGGCAGGGATATTCCCTCCACATCTTAGAGAGCTGAGGTGTCCAAGGGCTCACTGAGAGCCCGTGGCCAAGCTGGAAATCAAATTGAAGCCTCTCAAGCGCTTGAGACAAGTCGCGTCCACCTTCCCTTTCTAACTAGCTCATCTCAGGTCCTGTGTTCCATTTGGCTTGGGCAGCCGCCCAGCACTGGAGAAATCCCAGGCTGACCTGTGATACCCTTGCCAGCTAGTTTTGCTTTGGTTTTAATTCCTTGCTTTTGCTTTTCAGAGAGTTGTTCGATGGGGCTTGGCTTGAGGAGGGGCTGAAATGCCATCACACGCTCTGCACCTCGTGAAAGGAAGTGTAATTAAGCCACCTACCTCTAAAACACACAGCCCGCCTTTGAATAATCAGGGAAAACCACCAAAAGGGTTAAACACTTTATTTAGATGGCTTTGTTTGTTACGTGTGTGCTTTGCTTGTTCTGAGAATTAATGGAAGATAAGCTAAAAGTTCATTTATAAGAGTATTAAAGGATAATTATGCTGGAGTAAATGCAATGGGTCAAAAGGCATTATGATGAACAGAATCATAATATAGGGCTTGGGAAAATAAGCTAAAATGTACAATGCCTAACATCACTCACTGAACACCACAGAAAGTGTTCTGCTTTGGTTTTCTCTCTGCTTCTTCATTCCCGATCTAAATTAAAGCTGCATTCATCAGTACTCTGCTGTTCATGTATGAACAAGTAATGATAATCAATTGCAGTAACTTAAATTAAACTTTTAGGCAGGCACAAATATGTGACCTTTTAATATCAACAAAATGATAAAAAAGATTTGGTAGGAAATCTGTTTCAATCAGATTAGAGGAGAAGTGGGTAAAGCTGATTACAAGCCCGCTAAACACAGTATTTGGGCAGTATTTGTTCAGAAACAATAGCGTTAATTCTACTTTAACAAGTATTATCTGGAAAATCAATAATTAATGGGAACCCATTATCAACTTGTAATTTAGCACAGAGATTAAGTTGGGGGAGAAGTGAAAGCGAGTGGGCAACCTGCTTTTACTTGACCTGTCAGACTGATGGATTAGCGAGTGACAGCAGGTTTCATATTTTTTTAAAGGAGAGGTGGTAGAAATAAGTCAATTTGGGCCTCTTGCTGTTTGGCACCACCTTGCCCTCCCACCTCGTCGCACTTTGCAGAAGATACGCCTTGCGCAGCCATGTCGCTGCAGCCCAGGGGCTGTCGTCTTCAGTGGCACTTGGTCATGGGGCAAGGGGCAACATTGCCTCCGAATCCACAGGGTACGTGGAGAGGGGTGGAAGGAGGGAATGGAGATGGGCAGAAGGGTACTGTTTGCAGATGGCATGAATGGGTGCGATCGTACCATCTTGGCTTGGCTTCCCAAGGGGGCATGCCTGTCCTTAACATCTTTCTGCACCTCCCACTTGCCAAAGGGCCCCCTACCGTGTTTTCTCCTTGACTGACAGGACTTGTAACAACATGTGTGAATGCATGTGAACAGCCAGATTTTCCCCAGCCAGCTCCTCCCTTCCCCCCACCACATCAGCTCTATTTGGGGAAACAACCTTATTTGTCCTCTGTGCTGTGTTGGGACTCAGATGTTGCGTGTGCGCGTGTGGCTCAGAAGTGGTGCGCGCGCGACTTGTCGCTGGAGTAGGTCATTGCAACAGATGCCAAACAGATAATGGTTTTGTGAAGACAACATACTTCCAGAGGATACAGATGTTCTGATCAAGGATCTGTGTGTGTATGTGTGTGTGTGTGTGCGCGCGTGTGTGCATCTCTCTGTGTATCTCTGTATGTGTTTGCCAAGGCTAGAGCAGGCTTTTAGAAGAGGAGCATCGCTGTTTGCTACATTTTGGGTGGACGGCAGTGAGCCACCATTTCCACCTTGCTGCTGGCCTGCCCATCTTCTTCTCCTGGGCAGAGGTTCTTTTTCATAGAACCATAGAATGGTTTGGGTTGGAAGGGACCTTAAAGATCATCTCGTTCCAACCTCCCTGCCATGGGCAGGGACACCTTCCACTAGACCAGATCTTTTTCCCCAGAGTTGAATTACTAACCAAGTTTTGGGCAGAGCAGGATACGGTTTGTGGGCTATAGTGGTTTAGCAGAATAGAGAGTGAAAGGAGATGGGTTAGCAACACCAGAAAGCAAGTAAGCCAGTGCTAGAGGGCTTGCGGAGCCCCCAGTGCAGCTGGACATGGCTGTGTAGACACCCACGATTGGGATGTTCTTCGCCCTGCTCAAAGGCAATGGTGAAAAATGAGATCAAGGAAGATCCTGCCGACACAAGCAGTAGCCTATTGGATAGAAGAGAGGCACGTGTGCAGGGACATATCACCTCTTTTAGCAGAGCAGTGGGTAGAGCTGGAAATAGTGACATCTTGGGCTGACCTCATGTTTCCCACCAAACCTACCTTCACTAGTGGTGCAGGTGAAGGACACCACAACAGGGTAAGAAGCCCAAGAGCTGTACTTGTCTCTCTGCTTCCATTGGCTGCATCCTCCATCTCTGAGTTGCAATGACGGTCAGTTTGGTCCTTGCAAGGTGACTGAAAGGCTGATGTGCAGACACTGGCTGCCGGCCCTGGGGCAGGACGTGCAGCCTGGGTTGTGATGAGGGCTTCTTGACAGTCAGCAAGGCGGGATGCTCTCGGCGAAGGGAACAGATTGAAGGCAGATTGTGTGGGTGAAGCAGCACCATGCTACACAGCTAGGGAGTGGCTTCAGAAATGGCATTTAATCATTCAACATTAACACAAGACATCTGTCACCGTCCTCGGCAGTGACGGGGCTACACAGCAAAACAATATGTTCCGGTGCTCCTAATCACTGGAAAAACACTACTTTTTGCAGAGAGTTCTTTTAGTGCCCAGCACAAATCCTTCTATTTTATTATAGCAATCCCAGCCAAATCCTCCAATAAATGGAGTTTTTATTAATGTGCAGCTGTTAAATGAGAAAAAATAAAACTCAGAAATAAAAATGAATCCCTGAATAATCGGGCTGATCCCAGGCAGTAAGAACAAGCAGGCCGACCAAATACTTACAGCTTTTTGGTATTATTTAAAAATACGGTCGGGGCTTTTCTCTTCCCCCTCCATTTTTTAACACAGGCCTGATTAGATTTTGCTCAGGAAGATCTGAGCCACTTCTGTGGGCTGGAAACACAGCAAGGAGGAGTGCAAGGCGCTGGGATGAGGGTCACATCCAGTGCACCTGCCTGGTATTTGCCTGCTGGGATGAGGGTCACATCCAGTGCACCTGCCTGGTATTTGCCTGCTGCCATGGTCAGGAATTTGGTCTGGCCAGGGAGGAGGGTGGTGGGGTGGCACCATGCCCGGGTCAGCTGGGGTCCAGCTTTGCAGTGGGGTCCACTTGCTCCTGTGCAAAAGCAAACAGAAGCAAGTGTCACAAAAAAAAAAGAGGGTGGAAAGAGGTGAGCAGCGAAAGCCCTCCGACCGTTGCAGCTCACATCAGTATGACAGGGCGGTTTGCTTTAACCAGTCACAGTTTGGGGGTCTTTGCCTTGACATGGAGCTTGCCAGGTGCAACGTCACTCCCCAAAGTGCCATTTTGCAGTTAAAAAGGAAGGAAAAGTGATCCCGTGATGATGTGGTGGGTGAGGCAGGTGCTGAGTCAGAGGGGGAAAAGCGATGCCTGCCTTGGGTTTAGCCCCACGTCCTTTCCCCATGCACAGGTCCTGTCCTGCCAAGGCATTTGCAACCCCTGTGTCATGGGTGGAGGGGCCTGCCATGAAAGGAACAAATCTCCTTCCTTTATGCTGGCTGTTTCTGCTGGGAGACCTGGTCCAACTCTGCTATGCCCACGGCAGAGCCACGCGACCGCACGAGTACTGGAAGCTGGGCTAAACCAGGTCCCAGGCTACAGTCCAGCTGGCAATAAAACGACCATCAGGGGCCGTTTCCTGATGGCTCCAGCCCAAAGGACAGTGCTGAGTGAGCAGAGATGTAGGAGACCTGCTGGAGCTGCCATCAGATGCATGCATGTGTTTCCAGGTAGCCGAGACCTCGGACAGCCCTATGGGGGCCCACCTAGAGCTAAGCCTACAATGGGAGGGTAAAGCCAGCCCGGGCAGCTGCCCCAGAGCCAAGAGGGCTGTTGTCCTGCCCGAGGTGCTCAGAGCTGAGCTGTGGCCATTGGGACAGTGCCTGTCACTGGTGGTGAGACCCTGGTCACACAGGAGTGCTGCCTAAGGAACACAAGGCAGGAGGGAATGCCCGGAGCGGATAGCACCCTGCCCACGAAATGGCATGACCACCTCCGCTATTCATTCTGATTAAATTAGAGCCAAACTAAAGCCCTAATTCTTCTGATTAAAGCTTAGAAGTTAAGCTCTTTGGGCAGGATGCGTGCCTTACCCTGTGCTCTCCTGAACCACTTTGTCCACCCGATGACAAGACACTAATAACACACTCCTATATGTTTCTTCTCAGACACGCGTGATGCCCAGTCCATAGGGTGTATGATGTTCCTGGGACATCCCACCACTTCTGTCTGAATAGTGGTATTTATATGGGGTCACCTGGCTATTTTTGGCTACAGTGGCGAGTTAGGGTATCGGGGACAGAAGCAGATTTAATTGTCACTGTTTTAGCCTGAATGAATAGGTGTTTTACCCCAGGGTAGCTCTGTTACCAAGCTTTGCTCGAGTGCTCTATACCCTGCTTTTCTGCTCTGCAGGACTTTCTGAGGATGTGGGATAGGATTGTGCGTGAGGCTTGCCTGCATTGCACTTGCCTTCAAGGAGGAGCTCGCTGGGAAGCCTGTCCCTGGGCAAGACGTGGGCTGTGACTTCAGCAGGGGCTGGAGACACATCCTTAGGACCCCGTCCCCCACATAAGTCCAGCTTCTTGCAGGGAAGCTGGGAAACTTCTGCTTCTAACATCTTGCACGGGGAAGCTCTCCCGTCCCTCCTCCTCTCCACCACGGGCAGAGGCACAGCCTGGTATTGTTTGTCACAGATCAATGCATTTACCCATGTGGAAAAATGTCATTACCACCAGGGCTCGGCTTTTCTTTCCCCTTGAACTGCTCCCCGCTGTGCTGGTGAGGGGCTGGCTAATTGCCTCTTTTCTCAGGTTGTCCCTGGGGATGGCTGCCCCGCGGCCCGCCGCCCAGCTCTCGCCGGCCACGGTTCGCGCCGGCGCTCTCAGGGCTTCCCCCAGCCCGAGCATCTCCTTTGCCAAACAAATGAACACTCAGCCGCCGTGCGGAGCCACGGGGCTCTTCGTTACATGTCCCCTTGTGAGCTAAGGAAACAAAAGCGGAGGGGGTGTCACTTAAAAAGAGGGGGAAGGATGGACCATGGGCTGCCAGCTAGGAGGGGAGACCCAGGGAACCCACTTGCGTGTGCTCCACACCGTTATGGCACCGGGATGGCCAACAAAAGTAAGGGGCAGTGGGGTAGGACACCCTCAGTGGTGGGTCCCCTCCTGGGTGGGCTGTGTCTGCCCCCAGAGATGCTCTGCTGGGCCAGGGCAGCTAGCAGCCCAAAATGGGGCTGTCGCAGAGGTTTCTTGTCCTGGACTGGGCAGGGTGACAAGAGCAGAGAGAAGGGTATTCCCCAGGGTTTCTGCTGCTGCAGCATGTCCGCCTCCCAGGAGGCTGGAGGTCGCTTTGGCTGGCTGAGCACTGCGGGAGCCGCAAAGGAGGGTGGAGCGGGGGGGATGCTGAAGGAAACCGATAACCAGGCATCTCTCCCCCAGTGAAACTGGAGCCTTTCTCGGTACTGGGCAAAAGGAAACAAGATCCTTTGCTGCCATTTCCAAATAGGAAGAAAATACGTTTATTCCACCTTCAAAATCCAGTGAAACCTCAAGCCAAAAGGGAAGACTGCAGACAATGATCCCACAAGGGAGAGGTTTATTCCTCCTCTTAATCCTTTTCCTCCTCCTTTTTTCCCAGAGTGTGACAATACCAATAATGTAAGTCCTTACTTCAGGTGATTAAGTAACTGTTCACTGTTGGCAACATTCAATCGGTTCGTTTGGGGCAATATGTTCCCTTTTGGCATCAAGGTCCACCTTGACTATGTTAGAGGAATCATGTCAAAGCAAAGACCAGGAGCTGGTAAGAAAGCTGGAAAGTCCTTTGTGCTAAAATCTGTCCTTTATTATAAGAAAAATTAATCCCACAAGGAAATTTTACACATTTTACAACTAGTTGCTGACAATGAAGAAATGAAGAGACAATGAAGAAATGAATAAACAATGAAGAAAATTGCACAATGCAGTGTCAGAGTGCAGAAAACACATCCCCGAGAGCGTGGAGGGAAGCTGGGCATGAAGAGTTCTCCTGCAGGGTCAAGAAAAATGGGTGAAATGAGCTATGGGAAGCCTAACTCTCATATCTGTGTTTCTGACACCAAATAACGTGGTGGCCTGCAAAGGTGAGCCGGCCAAGCACACGTGCCTCTACTCATACAAGAAGTATGTACTCATACAAGAAGTACTCATCCATGCACGGGCATATATTTGATGGGTTCTTTTCTGCTAGTTCTGTAGGTCCTTTAGATGGTCTGTTTGGGACAGGATTGCTTCTGTAAAGGGTCATTGGCTTGTGTAATGCCGGATAGGCTCTGTGAGACAGCCACGTGTCAGTCTCTTCAGCTAAAAGACCCTAGTCTATGTCTCTTGGGAGTCCAGTCCTAAACTTGGGGGAAGGGGGGGGCTGTGAAATTAATCAATGAATTATCTGCTCTGTCTGAAAAGAAATGGAGATATTCCATGGTGCTGGGAAGCTGTGCTCCAAAATCTCCTGGCCTTTCTGCCAACGCCATCTCCCCGCTCAGCTGCAGAGAGGAGAGAGCTGGGAAAGCCCAGGGTCTCGCTTGTCACGGCAGACCCAGAGTGGCGTTGCAAGCCCGGGCCAGTGCTAAGAACGGGACCCAGACCTCTTTGTACAGCCAAAACCTTTGAATTCACCTTCAAGCAGAGGCACCGCGTTTTGGCACCTGTTTGCATTCAGGGGAGCCGATCTAGAAAGCGGTATTAAAGGGAAGAGTGAGAGTAGCCGCCTGCGTGCGTGGTGTCCCCTGCTTTAATTAGGTTAGCTTCTTTCATGGCAAGTGCTGTCATACCGAGCTGAAAAATCAATACCATATGGCACAGCACTCAGATAGCAAACTTGGAGATTAATTAAAGGAGAAGTAATTCTGTCAGGTCTCATAGCATAGCGCCTACGATTAGGCATGGCTGAACTGGCTTGGAAACGCAAAGGCTCGGCAACACCTCCACCCAGAGCTGAGCTGGACGCTCCACCACTTTGGGGTCAGAATAAAGTGAAATCTCCCTTTCTCTACCCCCAGTGGAGAGGTATTAGAAATACTGAACTCACCGTCTCACGCATTTTCCTGAATTTCCCCATGTCTGCGGGGCCAGCCACTTGCTTCCAGCTTGCTGCAGGTCAGGACGGGGAGGTGGGGAGGGATGCATTTGTTCTGGGAGGCTTCTGCTTGGCGAGGTGCTGGGTATGAATGTGGAGAAGGTGCTGCCTGGGATCTCACCGTGCTTCTGGGCTGGGGGCTGGGAAAGCCATGGGAGGCAGCAGAAAGAATAAAATGCAGAGAGGTTCAGACATTGTGACAATGAGCACTGGATGGGCACTGAGAGAAAGGTGACTCGGAGGCTGGGTGGGTAGAGGTGTCTGGGAGGGAAAGAAGGCTGTGGAGACGGTGGAGAAGAGATGAGGCAGGGAAAAAATCAACCTTCACGTCACCAGAGGAGCAGCCAGTTCTCACAAGGACCGTTTGCAGCCCAGGCACTTCTCCGTCACTCCTTCACCTCCTGGGACCAGTGGCTTCCAAACCAGCCCGGTTGTCCCTGAACTTTTCCGACACCCCTTGCACTCGCAAGCTGTAGCTGTGGCTGTTGCGGGGGTGAGGCGTGCCCTGTTGCCCAGCACATTGCTGGGTACCTGAGGGCCAGCCAGGTCAGGAGACTGGAGTCCTGGAGCCAAGCCTAGATTTCCCATGGAAGCAACTGGTGTGTCTGCTGCAGCCTGGCGTATTTTGTGATGTTACACACAGAGTGAGTGCACAGCAGCAGCAATGCCCATGGTACCTGGATAAGATGTTAAGATCCAGCAAGATTTGGCTCCCAGCTCTGCCCCTGTCCTGCTGCCTGGCCATGGGCAGGTCCCTTCCCCTCCTCCTGCCGGTTCCATGTAGCGCACAGAGCAGCTACCCATCACCTCCGACATCCTCCAGGCTAAAGCACGGCGAGCTCCCCGTGTCTAGATGGCAAATGCTAAAACTATGGATGCCAGTGGAGATATTCGGAAAGACCTTGCTGGTCTTTCACTTGTTTTAACTTATTTTCACATCATTCCGTTATCTGATTGAAAGACAAGCATCTGAATGAAGAAACTGGCTGACAATCTTCCAGTCTGGAAGTTAAGAATCTAGGTTCAGTTCAAGACCCACTAAGGTCAGTAAAAATGTTCAAGGGGGTTTCATTGTCCTTGGGTCGAGACCTTCATGGGACCAAAAACTTCTCTGCTCTCCAAAATGTAAAAGAAACCTGAGGTGTGGTGAAATGCTGTTTTTTCATTATTAAAAAAAAAAAAAAAAAAGAAAGAAATCTGACTCCATCGCTTGGGAAGTTTCATTTCCAGGGCGCGTACCAGAGCGGGACAATGTCTACCCCTCTTTTGGGAGATGCTGATTTAATGAATGTGGCAGCTATTGTGTGTGCTTGGGAGCCTCACAGCCGTTTTTCTTCTGCTGATATTTTCTTTTCTTTTCTGCTTTAATGAGTGTTTCTCTAATTGACTTGATGATTTCTGTTTAATTAGCACATTTTGGAGGAATGATCAAAAAATAATAAGATAAAGTAATCGGACAAGCATAGTGCGGAGGAATAATAGCTCCTTTGTGGGGCTAATTGGAGTGGACAGTCCATCGGCTAGTTTGGGGCTCCTCACAGTTGGATATTCCCAGCCTAGCTGTGCCGTGTGCCCAGGATTTCCAAGCACCCACATAGACCCAGCTCCGGTAGTCATTTCAATTAGCTTTAATGAGCTGTGAATGAGCACCAAGGAAAACCACCGAGTGTGGACCTGCCCTGTTTTGCCATTGCCCAGATTTTGCAGAAGGCTGCAGAAGGGAGCAGAGTTTGCCCAGGACCTACGGCAGGCACGGGGCTCCAGGTCCCACCAGGCAGAGCATCCCCAGGGAGGGCTGTGTCCCATCTCACACACCCTGTATAGGAGAGGAGGGGGGTTGACCCCAGGGATGTGAGATGGGCAGGTAAACAGGACTAGAAAACAACAACAAAGTGGAGTGGAAGTGAAAAGCACCAGCTGAAGGAACAGCCAGAAATCAGAGCTATGGCTGTTGTGCCTGCTCCACCTGGGTTTCTCCCTGAACACCCTGTCCATCCTGTTCCTATGTATCACCTAAAGGTCTACACCCCTGGGACATGCCCCAGTCTCGTCCCTAGGAACAGGGACAGGGATTTCCATGGGCTTCATCACCTATAGCTCCTGGAGATACATGGGGTGAAGTCTGCTTGCTCACCGATTGCCAGTCACGCCTCCATTCACGGTTGTAGGTGTAGCACCTTGATGGTCATTTGTTTGCCCTGTGTTTGGCTAGGAATTAATTAGGCGATGGGCTCCAGGCTGCTGTGACAGCTGTCTGCATGTGGCACTTCCCAGCAGTTTGATTAAATCTGCGACACTCCAGATGTGAGAGCCCTGTGCGTCGGCACATGGTTTGCTCTTAAACTCCACTTAAACCATGACTGCTCTTCTGGTTTTAATCAAAGGCAAATGCCTTAAGACAGAAATCTGTGCAGAGGAATTAGTAGGGATGTCTCTGGGGCATGCAGAGTGGGACATGGAAAGGGACACCCCACCCCATCCCCCCGGTGCCAAATTAGGGCTGCTGATGCACTTGTAGTAAGATCAGCTGGCGATGCTACAGCGCTGAGCAGGTGGCGTGCACAGCCAGCTGTGGCTGTGCTCACCCTCCAAACCCTTCGCTTCACCCTCGTAAACTAGAGCTAGAAATTAAGAATTTTCCGCAGCCCGGCAGTGCTGGGAGCACAGATTTCCCCATTCGTTTAAACTGGCCATGCTGCCTGCCCCTGCAAATCCATCACCTCAAAACAGAGGATATTTGGCCGTTACGTGTATCTACTCCTTACTGGCCAGGAGCACACACACAACCCACCGCTCAGCCCTGGCTGCAGCATGAGAAAAGTCCTATCGCCCGCATCGCAAGGAGGAAGCCCACCTGTAACTCAGAAGTGGGGATTTAGCCTTGTGAAATACAGACGTGCCTCACAGCAACGCGCCCCTCTTTGCTGCCTTCTCCCCTAGCGATGGGCTATTTCTCAGTTCCTTTTCACCTGTCTGTCAAAGGCAATGTTTTCACAGCAGCCACCGCTTCCCCATGCTCCCAGCAGGACACGGAGGAGGTGGAAGAAAAGCCCTTTTCTTTCTGTTCATGCTTACTCAGGCAGGGACCTTCCCCCAGGCTCTCACCCTTGCCAAATTGCCTGTGTTGCCATCGGCTGGCTGCTCACCCTGCTCTGCTCCACTCCTGGGCCACCTTACACCCACGTAAGGTCCACCATGGCCACCAGCCAGCTGACTGAGCTTGCCCTGCAGAGTCGGCACCCAAAGGCTGTGGTTTCAACCTCGTCCCTGGGGACCAGGCTCCAACCTCTCTCCTGCGCCAGGTTGCCAGTAGCTGATGCAGGAGTATGGCACGGAGCCAGCAGGGAGCACCAGGATGTGACTGCTGGTGAAGGTCCATCCAACAGGTTGGTGTGCAGCAGGAGGCGGACTTTCAGAGAGGGGCTCTCCATCCAGCCTGGAGCATGGGAGCCTCTCCCACCCTGAGCTGCCTGAAACTGTCAGATGGTCTTTTATTATTGACCTGATTCATATCTAAACCAGGGAGGTGAAAGCTGTCTTATCCCATTACTAATCCCCTAAACCAGGCCCTTCAATACCTTCTCCTTGCTGCCCCCTCCTCATCACTACAGCAGGTGGCTGCAAGGCGAGTGCACATCCTTCTGGGGTTTCCCCGAAGTTTCATGTCCCTGCAAAGACAGGGGCCCCCCAACCCACCATCCGCTGGCTCGGGAGCCGTCATTGGCTGAGGAGGGTCTGCCAAAACATTGAATGTATCTGTAATCCCCCAAGGACTTGCAAGGTTTCTCCCCTGTCTCTGAAGGGGACAGCCCCAGGCGCCCGTCCCCTTCCTGGGTGCCCTCACGATGCCCCCCCATAGGGTGCTGCAGGGCACGGGTGGGTGCCTGATGTGGCGTTGGAGCAGCCTTGGGGAGGAGGGGACACCTTGAGGACTGTCCCACCTCGCTGTGCCCCCAGTCCTGCAAAGTGCAGCGGGGAGCAGAGCGCAGCTGGGTGCTCCGGCATCGGCCATGGGCAGCACCCACCCCAGGGAGGTGGGTCTGCACTGGGGCTGGGGTTCTATGGCCTCCGTCCACCCTGGCTGGAGCCCTCCTGGAGGGGCTGGGTGCTGGGGCACCCTGGGGCTGCCCAGCCGGTTGGCGCAGGCGCCCTGCCCTGCCCACGGCGGGAGGGGGGGCGGGGAACCCCGGGGAAATTAGAGCAAGGGGTGATGTTTGATGTTCTGCTCTTTAAGCGATTAATAATCTTTCGGCGTCGGAGAATCAGCTGAAAATCTTCCCTGGAAAATAATGAGCAGAGAAACATTTACTGATTAGTCTAATCCCAGCTAATCCTATCTGATGAGCATATATCAAGATATCCTTTAACTGATTTATTGTCCAAAGGAGGGGTGGAGATGCCCCTCTCCACCACGGCCGGGGGAGCTGGCAGTGACAGCACGCGTGTCCCCCCAACCCCGTCCTGTAGCCCCATCCCAGGAGTGAGTGCATCCCCCGTCCCCCCGGCACCGCCACGGCCACCCTCTGCCCCGGGCGGCTGCGCCGTATCCAGGCCACCTCACCAGCGCAGGGAGATTTAATCGCTATTTCCATTTCTGCATCTATCGGCTTTCTCTTGGGTTTGAGCTTTTATGTTTCATAAACTGATTAGGAGCAATTATACGCGCTTTATCCCCAAACTTTCCAAATGCCTAGGCCATATGCATATTTAAGGCTTCATCATCTCTCCCAACAGCTCAGCCTGAACGTAAACTGCTGAAATCAAGCTGATTCTGGGACAACGTCAAAAATTAGGGTTTTATCCACTAATATCTGCTCGGACAGGAAATTTGTTGTGGGTGGTGGCCGGATTATGGCTTCTAATTACTGTGGCAGATCCTCCCTGCCTAGCAGTGAAAGTCTCCGATTCCAGCAAAACTACGGCAAAACCACTCTGGAGAAGCCAAGGTACCCAAGGGGACCCCGGGGTGTTGTGATCCCAGGTGTGGGGGGGCAGCCCTGGGTGGGGATGTCCCGAGCATCCCTGCATCCCAGGCACATGGGGACCCCCAGTTGGTGGCTTTGGGAGTGTGACACCACCCCCCACACCCCACCCCCCCACACACACACACACCTCCCGCTCCACTTGCACGTGTTTGCCTTTCTTGGCGCGAAGCGTGATGGCCCAGAGGGGTCCCCCCCACCAGCCCCCAGCGCCGGCCACGGCAATTATCCTAAATGAAAGTTATTGTTCTGCTAATCCCGGGAACAGCTTGCGAGGGGAGATTTGGGTCTTTCTTTAATAATGCAAAGTTAATGCGGAGTCCCCTTGTAATTATCTTTATCAGAAGGACCCTCAGTTAATCTGACTGTCCAGCGAAGGCCTGGATCAGGCGGCCCGTGTAAGCCGGTT
>VZSZ01000992.1:150291-168413 GCA_013398815.1 Ibidorhyncha struthersii
TTTCCCCTCTGTAGAGGTACGAGAGATCGGGCGCAGCGGACGGGAAGGGCAGCCGGTCCGTGCTGTCCGTGCCCCCCTTCGCCAAGGAGCTGCACCTGGAGATCGTCTGCTCGCCAGCCTACAGCGCCCGGGCGGGCTACGACCGCGTCCTCTACAAGCACTTCCAGAAGTCCCGGTGAGCTGCGTGGGGAGGGGACGTGTTTCTGTGTGTTGGTGAGGTGCACCCTTGGTCTGTATTTGTGGCGCCCAGATCTGATACGCGCTGATGATGTGCGTAATCAACACTGTGATGCACATGCTGAGTAGTTTTAGAGTATCCCCTTGTGCCGGCTTCTCCTCGTGAGTGTGCATCGCTTGCATGCAACACCTCTTGTCCTGTCCTTCAGAAGTCATCCTCGTGATTTACCATCCAATACTGAGGGCTCCCAAGTGCTGCCCGCAAACCTCCATTCTCAGGCATGTTTGTAACCACAGTTTTCAGCTTTGAATGAAGTTGAGTAATCGGGAAACTGGATGGGTTGCTTTCTTCTCTTATGACACCTGCCTCCAAGCCTCTTTCATTTGATTGTCAAGGCTTTCTGTTGGAATGATACTCAGCTGTCCCAGGGATAAGGAGGCTATTTTGTCTGGAAGAGATGCTCTTTAATGGCATTCATGTTCTATATCGGTCCCCTTAGTAGTTTGGATGCACCTACTTGCATCCAGTGCATGCTAAATCTTTACGTGGATATTGATAGTTTTATTTACAGGAAAGGAGTGAGTCATTATGAATAGTTACAGTCTTTTCTGTGAAAATTCACGTGGTATGGGGTGGGGAGGACACACGACTAGAAGGATTTACTCACTTTCACTCGTGAAACTCCCTGGGTTTTTTTGTAGGCTTGTCCAGGAGGGAGACATCCTATGTGTTCCAACATTTGGATATGCCGAGTTTTTAGAAGTAAATGCAGACAAATTCCTAAGGTGGGTGGCAACAAACTGTGGCTCTATTACATGGGTACTGCAAGGAAAAATATATTTTTCCACTATTGACTTACTTGAAACAAGACAGTGTATTCCATTCTGATCTGTCCCTGGAGTTTTGAGTTTATCCGCCTCTTATTTTGGGGGGAACAGGAAAATGTTTTTGTTAGATTACAGAGGGCTGCAGTTCAGAGGGAGGCCTCCCTTAGCTCACTGAAATAGTCGTGAAGAAAGGGAAGAGAGAGAAATGGATGGGGAAAAAGATGAGAATTTTCTAGGCTGTTTCTCGGAGGGAGGCGGGACCACAGGAGGCACAAGTCTTCCATTTGTGGACTTGTATATTAGCCCTGTGGCAAGCCAGAGAAGATGGCAAAGTACATGGGACCTGAAGAGCTTGGAACTGTGTTGGTGTGCTGGAGGAAACTTCTGCAGATTCCTTAATCTGTTCAGTGGGATATCAACGTAGGAAGAAGCATTTTTCCTGCCTGTAGGGCAGGATGGTCATAAAGCTCTCGTCGTATTTGGGTGAATCCTAGTCTGCAGCATAGAGGACTCTGCGCTGTGAGGTTTTAGACGCTGCAGGTGAATCTCTGCAAGTCGTAGTGAAGGTAGTGATAGCAGAATAGAGAATGTCCTGAGCTCTTAGACGAAGTAAGATTAGTACAGCTGTACTTGTGGACTGAAGCCACCAGCAGAAGCTGTAGCTGTTGACAGTCCTGTTGGTCTATCTGGCCAGACAGCACAGTGGGGTCCGTAAAGGACTCGTGGGTCCTGGGAGAAGGCAAGGGTATCTCTGCTTACCTGTGCCTTTCAGCTGTCTTCTTGTTGACAACTGTATTGTTCCTGCCTTCAAGATCTTGACTTAGCATTTTAGACTGCTTGCTTTTTCCCTTAGGTGGCCAGAACTCTACTTCAAAGTGAGGAAGATTTTAGGCACAGTGGAAGGCGAGCAGTCTGAGGGTTACCTGGTGGACACTCAGAACACCTCTCTCTATCTGGTAAGATGTTGGTGGAGAGCAGGGAGGGCATACAGGAGATCTGAGGCTGAGGTTGCACTATGGACGATGAAGGTGCCTGTGAAGGCTTGTGTCTCCTGCCATTGAAAAATGGCATTTCTGGACAGACTTTGTCACTTGGTACGTGTCTTTTCTCAGGCGGTGTTCCACAGAGTGCTGTTTTCCCATCCTCACAGGTGGGTTCAACAAACAGCGCTGTCCCATCTGCCCCAGCCTATAACAGCCATGAGTTCTGGAGCAGTTTGTCTCCTGCTGGACTTTCTGATGTTGTGAAGCAGCTCTGTGATGCTCTTCGGCCTCACCTGAACAGTCCGTGAGTTAGAATTCCTTCTAGCAAACCCCGGGAGAGCTGGGACCCTGATCCCTGATCACTGGGAGAACTGCCTCTGTGTTACAGGGCGAGTGCACTGAGCGGGGCTGGCAGCATTCTCCTCTCGGGGCCGAGCGGCAGTGGGAAACTGGTGGCTGTCAGAGCTGTGTGTAGCTGCCTCAACCTCCACCTCTTCAAGGTAATTCCTCCTGCAGTCAGTTGATTGGTGGATTTACAACACACAAAGAATTACAGAAATGTTCTTTAAGTTAGTCATAACAGTTCCCCTGCTGCAATTGTGACACAAGCCTACCCAGAAGCTGCTCCCATGCACACAAGCAGACAAAAGGATTCCAAGTATGCTGAGCATAGTAGCTTGCTCTGGTGTGGGTTATGACTGCTGGGGGGCAGAAACTCAGAGCAACTGTTTGGGTTATCCTAAAGGTCTGTCTGGCCCCCTAGCCCATGTCTGAGACTGGCCAGTAACAGATACTCAGGAAGAGAGCATAAGCATGAAGAGATGTTTCCCTCCAGTGCTCTGGAATCAGTAATTTAGAGATCTCTTGGCCCAGGGGTTGCATTTGTACCTTTTGTTACTGACTCTTGCTATTATTGTTGTCAGTCTGATGTACTTTACAGATACTGCAATACACAGCTCTATTTCAGCAGACTAACTTCCTGTCATTTGATAGGGTGTTGAGTTGATGCTATGCTCCAGAGGGTGGCAGTAACTAAAATATACTGAGAGAAATTGGAGAGGTGATGAGGGTAGGAGTTGCAGTGGCATTGGTTGTTTTCACTTGTCCCCGCATAGGCTGGGCAAAAGGCGTGTTGGAAAGTGACGCAGAGGTGATGCTGAGATCTTCTCTAGCTGGGTGGGAAGCCTAGAAAAGAAATGCAGCCCTTCATTTGATAACAGCACGTGTGCCAGATCTGGTTCAAAAATCTTATGGCCTGTAGAACAGCTGCTCATAGCTGTGTACACATTCACCACCACCACCACCACCTCCCATGAGAGCAAAAAAGCCG
This sequence comes from Ibidorhyncha struthersii, assembly GCA_013398815.1. Classification (NCBI taxonomy): domain Eukaryota; kingdom Metazoa; phylum Chordata; class Aves; order Charadriiformes; family Charadriidae; genus Ibidorhyncha; species Ibidorhyncha struthersii. Next base: position 153,610 of record VZSZ01000992.1, read on the forward strand.
CCAAATCTTCCATAGCAGTTCTTGGCTTCTGAAAGGGGAACAACATCAAAATGAGGTTTCTTTAGAAAGAAAGAATCAGCCAAAATAAGGAAGCGTTGTATCTGCTGTGGAGGTGAATGAGGGACACCACTCCACAAGAGGCCACTGCATAGATCATATTAGGATGGGCTTGAGAAAAGTAAATGGAAGACAAAACATCAACAGCAGGGAAAGGGGAGTTGCTGAAAACAAGAGCCATCCTTCAAAGGGCACAAACCTGTTGCACGTTAGAGTGAAGGGTAGAGTGAGCACACTCTGGGATGACTTCGCTACTCATGAAGAATCCATGTAGTTTTTGCAATGGGAAATCCTGTCAGAAAGTTACTTGAAGGTGTTGCCAAGCATGTGGGGAAGGTAACTTGACCAACACAGTCTACTTGGGTTTTGAAAAGGCTCTTTGGGAAACTGAGTGGCGGTGGGTTGTGAGTGAAGGTCCTGGCATGGATAAAGTGCTGGTTAAAGGTTGGAAATGGGATGGGAGTAGTTGGTGAGTCTTCACAATCAGCATCAGAGCTCTGTAGGCATCTGCATTGAGAACTCAGAAATGACCTGGGAAAGGGGGTGAACTGCGATGTGATAGTGTGTTGATAACTAAGTTATTAAAGGTAAGAGAAAAGGGAGACAGACTGTCCTTGCACTAGAGAGCTTTAATGAGACCAAGTGAGCAGTGAAATGGCAGGTAAAATTCACTGTAGTTAGTTTTACATGGAAAACAATAGATTTCAAGCTGATTGTCACCAGTGAATATCAAGAATTTGATTTTATGACAATGGGTCCATGAAAACTTGGGCTCTGTTCTCCATATACATCAAAAATCAGATCATATATTAGGAAACAAACTTGAGAGTAGGTATTGCTGCTGTGCAGATATGTGTCTTGCCACAGCTTGAATATTGCGCACAGTTCTGGTCTCTCCATCGCAAAAGCATAAAGCTGAACTGGAAAAATTCAGAGGTCGTTACTGGGTAAGATTGGGAGTCTGCAACAGTTTCTGTGTGGTGAACATCTGAACGGGGTCTTCAGCTTGAAAAATAGAGAACTTGGGGAGAGTTTGATAGAGGTTTACAACATCTTGAGTGGTCAGCAGAGTGGAAAGTGTTTACTTTTCTCTGTGCCACCACGAGGCCTGGGGCTGACAGGTGAAGATAGTGGGGAAAACACAAGCTAAAGGAGGTGGTTCTTTGTGTAGGTAACAGTATTTGGAGGAGAAATCTACTGTTGTGAAATCACATCTGACTAGGAAAATCCTTTTTGGTGGGAATGGTAGGTGCCTGGAAGAGTACTGAGGGGAGAGGGTTACATGTGGTTACTCTGATCTTACTCTTTCTTAAGCAGCCACTTGTGGTCATGCTTGGAGACAAAATAGTGGGCTACATGGTCTCTTGGACTGAACCGGTACAGCCATTCTTACAGCTGTGGCTGTACTGGGTAAGCTTCATGGCCAAAATTAGGTCTAGCCCCTGTCTCTGTCCAGCACCAGAGGTTCTGGGTACCAAGGCAGTCTTCACTGACTTGTTAAAAATACTGGTTTCCTTCTTTGTGCCCCTTTTGTTTGCTCTGACAGTCTGGATGTATCCTACAATTTTTTTAATCTCCTTGAATCTGTAGAGTTACATTTGCAAAAGTGAGGGGATTGAAAGTCACATGGTGGCTTTTCTAGGAGAGTTTCTGAATCTCTGAAAGGACTTGCAAGAAAAAAAAGGATGGAAAGAAGAGGGTTGGAAGGTTCCTTTTTGTGGAAGGCTTGCTCCTTCTTTGTGGGTATTTTTAGAGTAAACTCATAGAAAACAAGCTAAGCATTTTGGATATTTGGGTTTTCTTATCTATTTAGAAGTTAGGTCCTGTTAAGTTGACATTACTCTCTTTAACTGTTCTTTTCTATCCATGTAAAACTGTAACAGTAGGTCAGTGAGGGAGGTAGATAGAGCCTTGGCCAGCAGCTGTGTAGCTCAGCACCACTAAGGGCATGATCCTTAGTGGTGGTGAGCTCTTACTCTTCTGCAGATGTGCCATAGCTCTTGGGATCCAGTACAAGATTGCAGAGACTTCACAGTACCTTCAGATCCACGAACATGATGTGTTTGGGGGCACTGTGGCACTGCCGTGTCCTGGCAGGTGGCCTCAAGTTCTAGTATGATGTGCAAGGCTATAGCTCTGGTTTTGGCCTTGTGTGCTGCTTTTAAAGACTAAGACTCTTACTATTGAAGCCAGAGGTATTTCCTGTCCATCTTATTCTCCTATCCCAGCTTTTACACTCTCCCCTCCTTTTCTCACTTACTGCAATGCTTACATTACCATTCCACCTTCCTCTGACTGTCCTGCCTGCTCTCCTACCAGGACACAGTAATTCTTCCACACTGTAATCTCCACCACTTGATGATCAGCTTTTTTTTGTCCTTTCTCTCTGCCCTTCTGCACTTGCATACAGATACTGCTGCTGTTTGGCTGTGTCTTCCACAACCCTAACTCCTGTGTTTTTGTCTATAGTACTTGGAGCACAGGAGTTCCTCTGCTCTGCGTGCCCTTCCTTACCCGTTACGTCAGCTTTTGAGGCGTTTTCCCTGCTCCAAGCTACCCTCTCTGAGGATGAGGCCCAGTGAATCTCAGAGATGGTTTGGATCTCCCTGTGTGACCTCGCAGCACCAGGAGGCACTGTTTCCAGCAGTGTTCAAGCTGCTGTTCAAGTCTCACCAGTCACCTTTCCTGTTTGGATGACTTTATCAAGTGTTTGCTTTGTAAACAGTGTCTGGGCCTCTAGCCAATTCTAACTTTCTGCGCCCCCCCTTCCCTTGCCTTCTACCTTCCTCTTGCACTTTGAGCCTGTGTGGCTCTGGGTTGAACAGTTTCCCGAGCCTCCCCCTCCGTTCTTTGCACTGTTCCTCCGAGACACCTTGTTTTCCCTGTCTTGGCCTATTACACGGCTCTCCCATCCCTTCCAGCTTAGCTTGCTGAGCCGTGACATCCACTGTATCAACTTCTCCGATCCCTTGGCCTCACCTTTCAGACAAAACCCTCCTGCCCCCCTCACCTCCTGCAAAGAAACAAGAAACAGCTATTTTTCCATGCCAGACAGTCCTGAATGCGTCTATTTTGAATATGTCCTGAATGTGTCTCTGGAAAACATGCACTTAGATCTGCTTTCAGCTGTGTGTTGCCCTTGGAAGGCTTTGTGGAATTGAATATTGTCCTGGGTCCATGTTGCAACTGCTGCAGACTGTGTGTTGTGTGGTCTGTCTCGCAGGTTGATTGCGTTAGTTTGTGCAGTGACACCAGTGGAGCCACAGAGGAGAAAGTACAGATGGCTTTCACCCAGGCCCAGCAGTATCATCCGTGTGTGCTCCTGCTGAAAGACATCGAGGTGCTTGGCAGAGACCGGGACAGGCTGGGAGAGGATGCCAGGGTCATCGCTACTCTGAGACAGCTGCTCCTGGACAGAAACCCAGCACTGAGGTATGGACCCTGCATGTTTGCTGTGGGCATCTGCGGTGATTGTTTGCTTCTGCCATTCCTAGGGCAGCAGTCACCGTTACGTCAAGGTGACTGATTGCTAACATGCCTGGTTTTATTTTTAATCCAGTGGAGTCTCTCCCAGACTTGCTTTGTTTACTTCAGAGGGCCCTTGTTCTTCCAGCTTGGTGGCAGAGGGAATCGGGAAGCTTCATTGTCTGAAGCTGTTTTCTGAGTTGTTCAGATGAGCAAACCTGGCGTGTTGGCTCTGAGGCATGCCAAGGGTTGCAGGGACCCTTGAAAGGAGCTGGACCCTGCAAAAATCTTGAGGCTGATGACAAATACCAGGGCACAGGGGAGGGAGACATCAAGTGAAGAAATAAGATGTGATTTGAAGGGCCTTGACTCGGAGACAGAGCTCACAAAGCAGTTCAAGGGCAAGCTGGAGGACAGCAGCTGTAAGACACCTTGCCCAGTGTGCGCGTTTCTCAGAGGAAAGGCTAGCCATTGGAGAGCAACTTGGCACGGGTGGTGGCAATGTAAGAGGGAAGCTTCCATTGAGTTGAGGCCATGCACTGTCATCCTTTTATCAACAGCCGCCCTGTCGTGGTGATTGGCACAACCTGCAAACCCCAGGACGTTCCTACAGACGTGCAGACTGCTTTCCTTCACGAGGTGAAAATTGAAGCCCCTTCAGAAGAGCAGAGGAGGTCGATGCTGAGCATGCTGACTGCCAGTCTGCCTCTAGGCAAAGAAGTGAGCCTATCCAAGCTGGCCCGCAGGACTGCAGTGAGTGAAACCACAGCAGAGCGTGGAGATGGGCAGGCTGGGAGTACTGGGCTAACCTCCCCTACCTGGCTACGGAGATAGGGGGCAATTCTCACAGCCCAGTCAACTTCTTTAGTGGTTAACCCTGGTCCTCAGACATCAGCTTTAACTGCAGATTTCTAGTGCCTAAGGACTGCACACCTTTTGCAGAGGTGTTGGCTGATGCTTAGCTCTGCTAGAAGACAGAGCCAATAGAGGAAAAAAAAAAAAAAAAAGCTAGAGCCTTTAACCAGGGCACAGAAGCTCAAAGAACAGCTCTGGGAGGAACTCTTCCCTGTACGCCTTTTATGACCTAGCTGGAGCTGTGGTCAGGGACTGAACTGATGCTGTTTGTTTCCCCATTCGCAGGGTTTTGTGCTGGGAGATTTCTGTGCCTTGTTGTCCCACAGCAGCCGGGCTGCTTGTACCCGCATCCAGGCTTTGAGGTAGCACAGGCGACAGGGCAGGAGGCGGGGGAGGGCAGGGGCTGCAGCCAGCATGATAACGCCAGGAGCGGGGCAGAGCCTGAGTCCTTCCTTTCTCTTTCCTCACCAGTTTTCCAGGCGGACTAAGTGAGGAAGTGGAGAGAGATTTTTGCACTGCTGGGTTCCCAGTGCTTGAGGAGGATTTTAGTGTTGCGCTGGACCAGCTACACGACGCCCATTCGCAGGCAGTGGGAGCCCCAAAGGTAGGATGCTGGGGCAGAGGAAATGGGGGTTGGTAGAGCTGTATGGCTCCATACCTCTCGCAGACCTTGGCAGACCTCGCCAGACAGGGCTGTGCTCTAGCATGTCACTTCCTGCGGTGTCCTTCCACGTATTCCCTCAGCCTTGGGTGGGAAACGGTCCCACTGAGCTTTCACCCATGAGTGCTTTTCATCCTCTTGGCTTTGAATTTGATCAGGGTATCCCTTGCTGCTCTAATTGGAGACCGCTTAATTGGCTAGTGCTATAGGGGTGCCAGCTGTGTAGCTCAGCCTTTCCAGAGGCAAAGGCAAGCTGCCTCGCTGAGGTCTCTCCAGCCACCTGGTGTGTGGGAACAGAGAGGCTGGGGCACAAGCTGGTGAGGGAGTTTCCCCACATGCGTGAGAAGCCTTATAGTTGATCCCTGGCCTCAGACACTGCTTGAGCTGGCACGGGCTTTTCTGAGAGCCAGGCCGTTTGAAGAGCTTGGGGGTTCTTGAGAGAAAGGAACACGGAATGTCTGAGAAAAGCAGCAGAGTCAGCTTCTCGGGAGGGATGTTATCTGCCTCTGGCAGCTCAGCAGCCAGGAAAAACAGTGTTTGGGATGACTATTTTGGCTGTGCAACGCGGTGTTAGGACCAAGCAAAGTGATTGGAGCCTCTTCTTCACGCCCTTGAGTGCGAATGACCGAGCTCAGCGCAGGACAGGGAGCGCTGGCCTTGGAGCAGTTATTCTGGCACCTTCCCCAACCACCCATTTGCAGTCCTGCCCTAGCAGGATGACACCTTGCTGGTGTCATCATACAAGAGCTACTCTGGGACTTAATTCATTCATAAATTTACTAGAGACTAAAATGAGCTCTGTTTTGAGGCATGTTTGCCAAGCTTGCTATAAGACAATTAATAACCACAGAGCATGCTCGACAGTGAGCTGTGGGAATGAGAGCTGGTTTTCTTTGTATTTTACAATCCTTTATCAAATTCTTAGTAACTGGCAGTGGTTCAGAAAGCCCATTAGCAGACCTGGATATACTCAACACACATAACTTTCAGTTCCCTGCTTGTATTTTCTGGTTAGTCACACATTTGTTTGCAGTTATAGCTTGAGCCTCCTAGAGACAACTAATTTCAAGCCTCCAGTTGCTAGCAGTGTCTGCAACATGTCCTAGAGTTACAATGTCCTCCCCTGAAAACAACCTTGCTGCAGTTTTCCAGCTCCTGTGCTGATGTCTGTAGAGCTTTTTCTAGTGAGGCCATATAAGCAAGAGCGTAGGGCAGAGGGCAACTCTTCTATTCATTGGCACTGAAGAAGTAGGGCCTCTGACCTTTTGATTTAAAATTTCTTTCTTTTTTTTTTTTTCCCTGGAAATCCTTATCTTGTCTGACCTGATTTTCTTGGTGGACTTGCTGGACAGCTGGAGAAATAGCATGAGATAACATCATCTCAAGTAGCGAAGGAAGGAGAGCCAAATTGGCTGAGGGGGAAAGAATTTTGCTCTGGCCTATTTTTAAGCTCCCCCTTTTGTGCTGGCACCTGTTCCCCACCCAGCCAGCAGCTGGGGGAAGTGCCTTTGGGCTTTGCTTTCTCTGCACGTTCCCAGGAGAGCTGCTCTGACTCCTAGGAGGATCTATCATGCAGACTGGGGCATTCCTACTGTTTCTAACGCTGTGAGCAGAGCGGCAACATCCTCTGAGATTGTTTTGCTCAGCATAAAATAACGAAAATGGCATGGCTCACCCCTCTCAAGTTTGCTGTCTTCCCTCTCTTTGCAATGATCCCTTGCGGGCTTGCAGTTGAAACCATCCCTATCTATTTCTCATAAGCATCCATGGACTTTATTCTTGCATCCCCCCCTTTCAAAAGGAGTGTCTTCCAGGATATGTCTCTCACGTCCTCCTTCGCAAGACAGAGGTTCCTAGTAGGCAGGTTTTGTCAGTCTGGTGTGAAGCCCTTGCACAGTCTCACCACCCTGGGGGACAAGGTGCCCTGAACACAAGTAGCTCATAATTGCTAGGTCTGGGTTTCTTTTTTTTATTTTTTTTTCTTTCTTATTTTTACCTTCCCTCACACATCCCAAGGGCTGTCTGCAGCAGGGCATTCTGGCAGGTACTTTCCCTCGGGTATTTTGCTGACAAGTGATATGAGGTGCAACAGGGGATTGGAGACAAGGCTGCACGTTGCGAGCGCAGCTTGCCTGGGGACGTGCACAGTTTGCAAAGCTCAGGAGAGGGGAAAATGCGGGTACTGGGGGATGCCACAGGCGGGATGGCTGGGCAGCGCAGTGTGGGGCTGACTTGCTGCACAACCAGACACAGCTGATGGCATGAGGGCCTGATGACTAGTACCCCACTGGAGCAAGAGCTACCCAGGCCTGCTCGAGGCTCAGGAAGAAGTGCTGACAGGGACTCTTCCTCTCTTGGCAGATCCCCTCTGTGTCCTGGCAGGATGTTGGTGGGCTCCAGGAGGTGAAGAAGGAGATACTGGACACTATCCAGTTGCCCCTGGAGCACCCGGAGCTGCTGTCACTGGGTCTGTGCCGCTCTGGTCTGCTGCTGTATGGGCCTCCAGGGACAGGGAAGACCTTGCTGGCAAAAGCTGTGGCAACCACGTGTGCCATGACGTTCCTTAGGTGAAGAGTATGGCTTCATGCAACGGGACTGACTTTCTCCTGGCAGTGGATGGGCATGCTCTAACTGGCTCCCTCTTCTCCCTTTCCCACAGCGTGAAAGGGCCAGAACTGATCAATATGTACGTTGGGCAAAGCGAGGAGAATGTGCGTAACGGTAAGCAGACGCACCCTGCTCCTGCATTTGGGGAGATGTGGCTTTTCAGTGGCGCTGGAGGGAAGGAGGTAGCACTTAAACCCCTATCCCCAACTCCCACCCACAGCTGCCTGCAAGGACACGAACCCAACTGTCTCCTACACCCAGTCTGTTCCCTGCCTCGCTGCAACTTCCCCTCCTGCTCTTTCTGTGCTGGTCGCTCGAGTCACTGGTGTTTCTGATGGGACGGCAGCCCCTCAGAGACACGGCTGAGCCTTGGGGCCCATCGTGCTGGGTGTTGCTTGTCCCCGCTCCCACTGAGCCCATCAGGCAGGAGCAGTTGTTGGTGGTGAGGCAGCGGGCAGCTGGTTTCCATCCACAGCTCTTCCCTGCTGGTGATGTAGCAGGTCGTGTTGCTGTTGACTGCTCCTCCAGGTCTTTCTCACCTTTTGTGCTGTCTCTTCCCAGTGTTTGCCAGAGCCAGGGCAGCTGCTCCCTGCATTATCTTCTTTGATGAACTGGATTCCCTGGCCCCCAGTCGTGGGCGGAGTGGAGATTCAGGGGGTGTCATGGACAGGTGAGTGAGCATTATGCGTCCCTGGGAGAGCAGTGTACCTGCCTCAGCTGGGGGGGGGGCGGTGCACAGAATCGCCCTGCAAGGCAGAGTCCATCCCAAATCACTTCCTCTACTTTTTCGTTCCCCTGCTCCCTGCAGCTCCTCTGCATGGCCTGTCTCCTCTCTCTGGACATGAGTACTGCTGTTTGCATTGCCACAAATTCCTGATTGCCCAAGCTTGTTGTGCAAACATTTGGTTAAGACAGAGTCCCCTCCAGCTGCTTCTGTGGCTGCCAACTGCTTCTTTTGGCCTCTCCAAGGTCATCCTTCACACCCCTGCCGTGCTGTCCTCCTATTAGCTGCTGTTTCCCTGCGGTGGGAAATCTTTCAGCTGCCTCCGGTAGAAGCAAAATATGTACAGCTTGGAGATACCCAGAAACAGGGTTATTTCCCCCAGGCCTCTTCTGCTGAGCTGCTGGTCCCCATCCCTTCTTCCTCTCCATCCGTGAGGGGTTCTGCAGAGTTTTCTAGTGACACCATATGCCACTGGCGTCCATCTTCACACACACAAGCCAGCAGCTCTGGTCCCCACTGGTTGCCTCAGGTGATCCCAGAACCTGGTGGAGATACCCCCATTCCAGGAGGTCTGTGCAGGACTGAAGTACTGTGCTGCCAGACCAGCTTAAGCCCTGTGGCCACAGAACTAGATCTGCAACTTGTGCCGTTCACCGCCCTGATAACTGGTTGGCAGCATCACTGGCCTGGCAGGGTGTCCCCAGCGCGGACTGACAGGGCAGTCCTGCAGCTGAACTTGCTGGGCAGTACCACATAGCGGGGAGAGTTACGATCAGCCAGCACATGTGAGTGAGGAGCCTGAGCCATAGCCATGAGTGCCTGCCTATGTTTGGTCTGTGTTGCCCATGCCTGATAGCAAATACAGGCACATGTGGCCATCCTGGAAGGGTTCAGAGCCAAGCGCAGGCCTGAAGGACTGTCATGGTGCCAGGGGTTTGCACTCACTTTGCAATGAGCCCGCACTCTCACTGGCTGCGCTCAAACAGAAAAGTCTGGATGGCTGTGTTAGGGCTCTTCAGGGAACAGAAGTACAAGCTGAAGTCCAAGACATGGACCTGCCAGTGGCCTCCCTTATTCCTCTTTTTGTTTGGTCGCTGAGGGTGACAGTGGGTGACTGGCCGAAGTGTAGTTTTGAGTGTCCTGTCTTGCTCCCTGCAGAGTTGTCTCGCAGCTCCTGGCTGAGCTTGATGGCCTTCATTCCACCAGAGAGGTATTTGTCATTGGAGCTACGAACAGGCCTGACCTCCTGGATCCAGCTCTGCTCCGGCCGGGCAGGTATGTTGCATCCTACCCTGCCTCGCTCCAGGCTCGTTCCCTGGAGTTTCTCAGGCAGTGATGAGCTAGACTGTGTCCCCACCACATTCCCTCCACAGAGACTGTTCCTGAAGCCCCCTTGCCCTGGCTTGTGAGGGGGATAGGAAGCCAAGAGGAGGCCAGTGCCTATAGCAGCAGCGGCACAAGATGCCACTGCTTGTTGTCCTCCAGCACTCTGGTTATTGCCCCAGCATCAGAACAAGGCACTAAGGGACCTGCTGTGGCACCAAACTGGCAGGAGGAATTGGTCCCCCAGGCCTGTTCTGCAGAGCTGCCCCTGAGCCCGTCCTCATGCCTCTGGCTTCCACCCTGGGGCAGGACTTTGTATCGGCTGTTATTGGATCTCATGTGGTTCCTGTCAGTCCGTTTCTCCAGCCTGCCCCTGTCTCTCTGAAGAGCAGCCCTGCCCTCCAGCACATGACTGCTTCCCCCTCAGGCTTTGTGTCATTCATGAACTTGGCAGCAGAAGGAGCTGCCCCAGGGCCACGCTTCAGTTTCCGTTGCACAGGGCTGAGCACCAGTGGCAGGGTTGTCTTGACCTGTTCTCGACCGTCTCTTCTTTCTGCTGACAGGTTTGACAAACTGGTCTATGTGGGCATAAACGAAGACCGGGAGTCACAGCTGCAGGTGCTGAGCGCCGTCACCAGGAAGTAAGTGACCCTGTGCTCCCGCAGCAGCCTTCCACTGCCTTCCAATGGGTCACAGTCTTCCTGGGGTTGATGCTTAGTGTGCTCCAGCTTGGCTTCATGTCTGAGCCCCGGGGAGTGCCTGAGTCACTGATCCACAGCCAGCAGGTAGGGGAAGAGGATGGAGCAACTTCCAGAAGCAGAACTGGGGCTGGCTTTCCTACAAGATGGGAGCAGCTTAGCTGGTTGTCCAGGTGGAGGGGTTGGTAGAGTTCTTCAGTCACTGAGCCACACGCTCTTCTTGAGGAGCTCAGCCAGATCCTAACAGTGTGATGGGACTGCAGCGCACCAGTGCGCAGCTCCCATTTGCTTCCTGCAAGAATTCCCTTAGTATGTCTGCTGTTTCCAGGTACAAGGGTGAAGGCAGCTCTGTTCATCTCACTGCCTCTCCTCCTGCAATGTTGAGGGGTGTTCAGCTCTGTGTGTCTTTCCGAACACTGGTTGTGTGGGATCACTGAGTGGTGGGGTTTGGCTGCTTCCCCAGCTGCTCTGAGCTCCTGGGAGCATCTCTGGAGGGAGAAAAGCAAGCCCTGGAATTCAGGTGCAGAGATACCACCCACCACAGCTGGGTGAGCAGCTGTGAATCTGCCTCTGCATGACTTTCTGTCATGGATAGCTGTGATCGCTGCTGCCTGTGACAATAAGCTAGCCGGAGAGGCGAGAGCGTGGGCTGGCTGCGAGCATCTATTCACACCGTGTGGCTTGGCAGTCATGACCTCCAGCACTGTGCTGCTGTTCATGCTGAAGGAGGCTCACTGTCTGCACTGTGGCTCCAATGGGATGGTTTTGGTGTTGCAGTGGTTTGCGCTGTCTGTAATTAAACGTGTTCTTATCCAGCCCTGGCTGTAGGCTGTTCCCAGGCATGTGGAGCACTTAATTTCTCTGAGTGAGAACTCAAAGTTGCCTTTGATCCTACTTAGCAGACGAGAGGCCTAAGAGAAGTTACTGTGTTGAAAAAAACAAATAAACAAACCCCTTTGATTTTTTTCTTGAGCATGCAGAGCACAGTCCAGAAGCAGCTAAACATGGGGCCTCCTGCCCAGTCACACTGGCTGCCGCCTCTCTCCCGGTCTGTTTTTTCTGTGGCTTTTACACCTGCAGTTTTCTCTCTTGGCAGGTTTAAACTAGATCCTTCTGTGAATCTCACCACCATCCTAGAAAGATGCCCAGCTCAGCTGACAGGAGCAGACATCTATGCCCTGTGCTCGGATGCCATGATGTGCGCTGTCAAACGCAAGGTGGAATGGATCGAGGAAGGTAGGAGTCCTGGCCCCTACCTGTCCCACATGTTGGGGCGGCCCTGCACAGGGGCAGAGAGGAGAGTTACCACTACTGGTAACTTGGCCATGTGAGAAGAGCCTCAACAGCTTTGGGACCGCGTGTGAAGCTAAGCTCTGGGTTACCAGCAGGAAGGCAGTTTCTGCGGATACGATCATCTTCACCTCCAGTGCTTGGCCCCAGGGGGAAGGAGAGAGGCATAGATTTTCCTTCCAGCCTCTGGTGACTGGGGAGGGGGCTGTTGGATCTTGCCAGCTGCCCCTTCTCTTGGCTCAGCCTTTTCCTGTTCTCTCTGTCATGCAGGGCTGGACACCGAGGGCTCTGCTCTGATCCTGACCATGGAGGACTTCCTGCAGGCTGCTGCGAGGTTGCAGCCATCAGTCTCTGAGCAGGAGCTGCTCAGGTACAGACTCATCCAGCAGAAGTTTGCTGCCTGCTAACGCTCACCAGAGCTGGGACTGAGCAGTGATGGGGACAGTGTGTTGTGTCTCCTGGGCCCCCTTCTTTTGAGCTTGGGTGGAAAAAGTGGCCGAGCAGTTTCTTCCCAGTGGAAGTGCTGTTCTGCTCAGCCAAGCTGGTGGTGGGTTCTCTAATGGTCCCTCACATGTTGGGGAGCACATTGTGGCTGCCAGGAGCATACTGGGGTGATGTCCCCAGGGGAAGGAAGCAGTCTCATTGTCTCGGGCAATGTAGGACTGTCTCCATGAGTGACAGAGCACTGGTGGGAGAGCACCTGGTTTGGCAGCAACAGGGGGGCTGGAGGCAGTTGCTTGTTTGGGTGTTGGGCCCCAGTGAGGGGCACTGGCTGGAGGGCAGCAGGACACAAGGCAGTGCTGCTGCAGCTGGCCTGGGCTCGATGTGGTCTCTTTGAATAAATACAGGTTTTTGGCACTAGGTATTCACTACCTGGCCTCAGGTCTTTGCTTGCTGATGGTGGCTCTGGGCTTGGGAAGGTCCCTGCGAGCCCCCAGGTGGGCTGGGTGTTGCAGAGAAACCATCGTCCTGCAGGTAGCGGGGGGAGCACACCTGCGAACAGGGCTGGGGCTACGCTGGTTCAGCAAAGGTTGCCAGAATGGCTGGAGCACACAGTGGATGAGGAGAGGCCAAGGGTTTGCGGAGGGAGCCCAGTTCTTCTTGGAGGTGCTGGGTAACAGGACAAGAGGCAAGTGGCAGCAAAGGAAATTCCTACTGGTTACTAGGAAAAACTTATCATGGGGAGATGGAGGACTCCAGCCTTGGGAAATACTCAGCCCTTGGCTGGAGCAGCCCAGAGCTGCCCTGTCTGCACTAACCTGTGCTGAGCGCCCCTGAAGTCCTGTCTCACCTCCATCTGCAGCCTGTCGGCAGCTGCTGGCACCATTGCATGTGCCCTGCTTCCTGGCCTTTGCCAAGGATGCCAAATAAATCCCCACTTGAGCCGTGTGTGGCAGCCAGCTGGCCGGCAGCTGCCGCTGCCTCTGCCAGGTCCCTGCAGCTGCTCGTGTGGCTCACGGGCAGCCCCGCGTTAAGCCATGGCTCATTGCTCCCAGGCTTTATCCCGCTGCTGCCTGCCCCGAGACTGTTGGCAGTTGTGTCCCTGAGCCAAGCGTGGCTGTCGAGGATCAGCTCCCCACCAAGCTCCTCCCCGAAGGGCTGGTTCTCCAGCAGCTGCGGCCCTTCATGCACAAAGATCCAGGTGATGTGTGCCTCAAGCCCTGTTGCTCCTGCTCTGGCACCTGAGCGTGTTCAGGCAGAGCTGTCCCTGACCGCAACACGCTGCTGGATCTGGCCACCACCTCTTCCCCAGGGTGGGTAAGGAGGGACCTGCAGCCACAGCAAAAGTGCTGGTGGGCTGTGTGGAGCCTCCCCACACCCTCGGAGCCTCGGCAGAGGTGTGAGCACCCCTGGATGGCTCTGAGGGGGGGGTCAAGAAAAGGGATCAGTGCCTGATTAAGGGGAACAAGGGCGAAAAAAAGCAGTATCAGTACACCACTGTGAGCGGTGCTGCAGTAGGCTCAGCAGGGATGTGCAACCACCCAGGAGGCAGCTCACCCTTGGCTCTGCTGCAAGGGGAGCCCCAAACCCCACACCAGAGGCGTGACCTGTAGCAGGGAATTGAGGGTGAGGCTGTGCTTGCACCCACCCCATCCCCCCCTACCCCTACCCAGGCTGGCCATTTCCTTCCCTGGCAGCCCTGAGATGGCTACAGTCATTCCCATTGACCCATACCCTTACAAGTATACGGACACATGGACACACGGACCACGGGCTCCGGTAGCTCTCACAAGCGCTCTTAATTAATGGGAGGGGGGCTCCAAGGTGGCTCTCAGCAATGTCCCCAGCCCCTTGCTTGTCCTTGGAGCCGCTCTCAGCCACCACAGTCCCATCTCTGTGGCCATCTCAGGCTGTCTTCTTCACGACGTGGATGAAGTAGCAGGGGACGTGGGCCTGCCCCGGCGTGTAGGGCTGGAAGTCGCCCAGGACGCTGTGCTGGCACTTCCCCTGGAAGGCGCCTTTCAGCAGGGCCGTGAAGGCCTCCAGCCGGTGTGGGTAGTATGAGAGCCGAAACTTGCTGCAAGGAGGCAACGATGGGGAGACATTGAGGGGAGGGCAGCGGGTCATGGCACTACCCACCCCTCCTGTGCCAGGAGCCACCCCCGCAGCCCCTCTCACCTCAGCTCCGGGGCTGCCCCTGCCTCAGTGGGGGGGACCTGCACTGTGTAGTCCAGGGTCACCATGTGCGCCTTGTTGTTAACCAGCAGCACTGAGGTGGTGATGTCCTTGGTCAAGTCACTCTGGGGACCACAGGAGGGTGGCTGTGGCCTGCGGGGACTCAGTGGCCCCCAGCCTGGGCACAGCCCTGCTCCCTGCCCTGCCTGGCCCCCTCAGGGCCAGGGGACTGGGACTGGGATGGGATGGGGCAGTGTCTGCTATCCACCCACCTTGTAGTAGATGTTCTTGCCAGGTGGCGCGCAGCCCGTGGCCAGGATGTGATCGTAGTTGCGGTGGTCAATGACCAGGACACCCCCAGGCCGCACCATGCTGGCGATGTTCCTCAGGGCCAGTTTGTGGTCACTCTGGTCCCCTGGGGAGGAGCCCGTGGTGTCCCCAGGCACTGGCTGCACCCTGTGGCACAGCCTGGTGGGGGGTGCTCTCTCTCACACACACAGCTGCCCCA
>VZSZ01000993.1:0-15750 GCA_013398815.1 Ibidorhyncha struthersii
ATGGGAGACAGGGTGTGACTCCAGGCATCTATCTCCCTCTCCCATTCCTTGATGACCCTCAACCTACTTACCTCCTCCCTGAGCTCCATCACTAAGCGCAGGAGCTCCTCTACCTGGGCACACCTGCCACAGTCATGCTCACTGCCACCATCTGACACTGGCATGAAAGCAGGGCACACCCTGCAGCCCGACGNCTGGATGGCAACATGTTCACACAAAAGCTCTGTCTGTGAGGCAGCATCAGAGCTGGTGTGTGCACAGTTCTTTGGGGCCATGGTTCTCTGCCGCATAGATACCATGGCTTACCTGATCGAGATGGTGGAGATACAGCGCCCTTCCAAGTAACCTGGCAGGCCCTCTTGGCCGGGTCAGTCCCCCCACTCAGGGGGTCCGCCCTTCTGTGGTGCTCCCGGGTGCCGCCCTGGGTGCCACCCTCTGGCCACCTGCTTTACAGGTGCTTGGTGGGTGCACAGTGAGTCGACTTGCTGCACTCTTTCACAGCTCGTTTAGAACTGCCGCAGGTGGTGCTGGCTCCGCCCCTGCCGTGTCAGCAGCCCTACACCCAAGCTGCCGGTTTTGACACCAACACGAGGGCGAGCTAGTCGCTTTCTCTGGCTTTGAAAAGCCCCAAAAGAGCCCCTTGCCGGCCCTTTTCGCCTCCGATCCCTTTCCCCAGTGCGGACTTACCTGCACTGGAGCTAGTCTCCTCGGCGAGTGACCGATCTTGCACATGGCCTTGTTGAACATCATGAGGTTTGCACAGGCCCACCTCTAAAGCCTGTTCAGGTCCCTCTGGATGGCATCCCTCCCCTCCACTGTGCTGACACCCAACACAGCTTGGTGTCATCAGCAAACTTGCTGAGGGTGTACTCAGTTCAATTGTCCATGTCACCAACAAAGATGTTAAATAGTATCGGTCCCAGTACCAACCCCTGAGGAACACCACTCGTCACTGGTCGCCACTTGGACATTGAGCTATTGACCGCAACCCTTTGAGTGCATCCAGCCAGCCATTTCCGTATGCACCGAGTGGTCCACCCATCAAATTCGTTAAGAGCCAAGGATGTCGTGCAGGACAGTGTCAAGTCAAGTGTTTTGCATAAGCCCAGGTAGATGACATCAGTTGCTCTTCCCTTTATCTACCAACACCGTAATGCCATTGTAGAAGGCCAGCAAATTTGTCCGGCACGATTTGCCCTTAGTGAAGCCATGTTGGCTGTCACCAATCACCTCCTTATATTTCATGTGCCTTAGCAGAGTTTCCAGGAGGATCTGCTCCACTATCATGCTGGGCACAGAGGTGAGACTGACTGGCCTGTAGTTCCCCGGATATTCCTTTTTTCCCCGTTTTTAAAAGTGGGGCTTATGGTTCCCCTTTTTTAGTCAGCGGGCACTTCACTGGACTGCCACAACTTCTCAAATATGATGGATAGTGGCTTAGCAATTTCATCTGCCAGTTCCCTCAGGACTCACAGATGAATCTCATCAGGTCCCATGGACTTGTGCACCTCCTCAGCTGGTCTGGAACCTGGTCTTCTCCTACAGTGGGCAGTTCCTTATTCTCCCAGTCCCTGCCTTTGCCTTCTGTGAAGTTCTTGAAGCAGGAGAGCTTGCCAGATCAGTGAGGATAAGAATCATCATCTGGTTGCAAAAAACAAACCAAAGCTAGGGAACATATGCACCTGAGATCATTTCATTACCACACAAAGAATCTACCGTAGTTACAATTCCATCTTCATTTTCAGACTCTCCCAAGGCAACATGACTAGATATAAGCAACTAGCTTACTTGTGAAATCTCATAATCTTTCAGCAACAAATAATAGCAAGTAAAATATTAATCACAAAAAATATTTCCCATTTCTTAAATTCCAACATTTGTTTCCTTATCGTCTTCTGCACAGTTTCTTTCTTCTCCAAAATGTGCATGGAATTTCACATATAACACCAATACTTTCACTGACATCAGCCCATCAATCTACTTGGGGCCCAGTTTGGCCTGCTTTGAGCTAATTGGCACTTGATATTAAAATATGTTGAAAGCATCTTGAGTGTCCCGTAAACATTATAATTTTCATTATTCAGTGTGCATACAGGATAAATATATTAAACACTAGACTATGGCAACCAGCTGACTCAAAGTCCTTCAGCCACAGTTTATCAAATCAACATCAGCAATCAACAGCAGTAAGCAAAATGTGTTAATAGCAGACTGCTATTTGTTTACATAAGCAAAAAGAGTTAAGTCCAACTTTTTTCTGATAGATAAGAGCCGACATGACAAAACCTGTTACCATAGTCAGACAGAGAACAAGGACTGAATGAACATGGAGACAGAACTTTTTCCTGAATTCTAGATGTTTAAGTGAATCCTGAAGCCTAAATCCTAGATGTCCTGGGTTGAGATTCTTTAACATGAGACATATAATTTGGGATGGGAGGGCAGCGTTATGTAGCATAAATTTTTTTATTGCCATTACCTGAAGTTGTCTATATGGGCATTGCTACGTGAACTGAACTACACTATGGCATAGAATACGTGATGAGAAACACAGTGAGGCTTAAGTACTTGCTGAAGGGTGTAAAGCACAAGAAGAGGACAGTGGTCTGCAGGGTACAACAATCTCCCAGGCACAAACAGACACAAAGAGCTTCTCTCATTTATACTCTGGCTTTTCTGCTGCTTTGATCAGCCACTGAAGAGACCTATATATACAACTTTATTATGACAAAACTTTCCAAAAAGGCCATAGTGTGAATGGGAGTCGGAACCAAAATACCTTCTTTTCATAAACACTGGGAAAAAAAAAACAAAAAACTCAGCAACCTAATAAAACACATGGGAGGTTAAAAAGTAAAACTGGCTTGTTTCTAAAACAGGTCTTAATATAGTGTGCCTGTAATAAGGAAAAAAGGGTAAATGAAAAGCATGCCGATTCCTGTTATTCTTTGAGTTAGACCATGCCCTTAGGTAGTATACAAAACCCCAGAAATGCAAAATATGAAAGTAATAAACATACAATTGCTCAGAACTTGATAATGATCTCTGTGAAACAAAATCTGAGGATTTTTGGTAGGCTTTGATGATTGTGAACACAGAATTAAGCTGAATGTATTTTAAATTAAACCTAAAATAAAAACAGCTGCTGGAAAACATGCATGACAAATTCTTCATCTGAACATGTGCTGCTTTTGGCTATTTTCTTTTAGATTTTAAAACTTCACTGGCATTCCATATATTCAACTCCAGTATGAAGCAAAGTACAGTAGCTACTGTTGGCATTCAGTTAGCCAATCTAATTTTATAGATGTTTGTCTAACAACTCAGAACCGCTGCTATTTCCATCAGTGAAGGATTATACCATCAAATAAATTTATTCACTGTGGTAGCTGCAATTTTATGTGCAATAGGACCTAAGAGCTATACAGTCATCATTTAGGTTCATGAAGTTCATCCCACTGCTGTGCTGGCAACCCTCAATGCCTAATCACATGGAAAAAAGAGAGAGTGCTAAGTAATTTTCCAAGGAGTTAATTTTAAGAACAAAAAACTGATTGATTCCTAACCTGAATTTTCCTATATGAAAAATACTGATTCCATTAAAAAAAAAAAAGAAAAAAAGACTTAGACTGCTTGAGAAACAGGAGAACAATACAGGAGAAAGACAGAGAAGAAATTACTCTGCTTGCTGATACATATGAAAAAGACTATCCCATCACAGCAAGCCCGAGGGCAAACTTAAGATGTACAGAACACGCTTCCACTTGCGATTAAATTACCAAAAGATATCCATGTCACAGTGGAAATGCCATAATCAAATAAACTTTGAAATACCGTTTATTTGGGAATCTGACCTCCTACTCTCAATTCTACAAGGTTCTGTGGAAATTCAAGAGGGATACAAAACATAGTGCATTCTGAAGCATTTTGAATTGAAAAAGCTACAAAAACATTGTAAGAATGAAAGGTATCAAAAAAACTGTGAGCCAGGTATATGCATAGTTCCCTCTGTACTTGGTAAGATGACAGCAAAAATTTAAGTAATTCATTTCATGGTGCATGTCTAAAAATAGTTGTCTGTCCCATATTCACTTAGCTTTAAAACCTGGAGGTCTTAAAAAAAACATCCCAAGTCCTAAAGAGAGTCCTAAAAAATTCATTCCTGTGAAATTGTTCCTCACTTTGTTTTAATCTCCTTATAGCATCTGCATGTCTCAGAAAACTCTTTAGAGAGGACAGATGTTTTCATTAGCCTAAAAACAAAAGACCCATAATCATTGCCAAAATAAGGCAATATTAACTCTGCCTAAACACCAGAAGATAACAAACAATTTTAAAAAACTACACATAAGTCTAAAATGTAGTGAAATGTAGACAGAAAAAAAAGATTTCCATGGAATAGTTTTATGCATTCTGGAAAAAACAGAACAAAACTAAAAACCAACACAGTCCACACGCTACACTATTAATAATGCCTCCTACTACAAAGATAAGGTTTTGTTGTTTTCCACAAGGTGTAATTCTCATGGGTTTCATGTAGCCAAGATATGCATAAAGCTGTCCATGATGGGTATGGCACATAATAGAGGACAAGAGAAGAAATTGAGCTTTTATTTGCTCATAATCCTCAAGGGTGAATACTCCAGCTACACCAGCTGTCTGCCTCCTCAAAATCCCAGTGGCTTCACCTAACCTGGCTACAAGAGGATAAGTTGGGAATGATACAATTCCAGAGTTTCAGATTTACTCTTTCCTGACCCAAGAAGTATTCATTTTACTCCTCCTTGTTTCCTCTAGACATCCTGACTAGTTGAAGGAACCCACTGGCCTCAAACTGCCTGCCACAAGGCCCAGCTCTGCAAGTATCAGGCTACTTTAGGAAACACTTAACTGGACAGCTGGGAGGAATGTAAAGGAAAGCAATTGAAAAGGTCAGAAATCTAAAGAATTTAACAAACAGAGGCTGAAGAAACTGTCAGAGGACAGAGGACAACACTGAATACCTACATGAAATTATATCACAATCACATCGGTCCTCAAGCCCCCAAAAGGATGTCATTCCAATAAGACTAAGTTTCTCTGGTAGGAAGTCTCTGCATCCTTCCTGAATCCTCAAAGACCAAGTACTTTTTGCCAGATGGCAAGTACTCAGGACCAGTGGTCTCAACCCTCCTGAAGGCGTGTGTTTTCTGAGCATTTCTTTGTTATAGGATATTGCATTGTTTTCCCCTGCACTTTATATATTTGTAGTTTCAAAGACACTGTTGGGCTCCACTGTCACTCATCTGCTACTCTTTACAGGAATGCAATTCCAGAATTGAATTTCAGTTGAAACTGATTTGAAAGATAAATAGGATAACAGGTTAATTTGGAAGAATCAGATTGAATTTACAGTACTATCTGTAAGGACTTTTTTTTTTTTTTTTAACTTGGAAATAGAGCTGGAATACTGTCCGAAAACATGACAGCCCAAATTTAGAATAGCAATCAATCACCAGTTTTCACAAATGGACTTTTTATTCACACCCATGTGGCTGTTGATATTGACTTGCATGAATGGAAGATGTTCTCTCCAGTCCTTGACTGCCGTAGCACCAATCCCTGCAGTAAGGAAGTTTTCAACAAGAGCAGCAGGCTTCAGGACTTGCACTATTAATTATTCTGTATGAAAAGAAGCGAAACTTGCATTGTTTGAGAAACATTCTCCAAGCTTCACTTTTTAAACAACCCAAGGCAAAAGAAGGAAAAAAAGCATTGTTTAAAATTAACTTTTCAAATACAGACCAAATTAGGGAGGGGCAGGAAGAAGCTGGAGAACAACCAGTTTTCAAAACAAAAGTCACAGAATGGAAGTATGCACTGGCAATAAGAAGCATGCATGTAATTCAGGCTATATCAACTTGAAACTATTCCTGATCTTCCTTAGCAGTCCACTTCAACATTAAAATTTTCCCATTATTATTATTTCTTCAAAATTGAGAATTCCAAAAAGATTTGTCACGAACAGGAAAGCGGGTACCGAAACAAATGCTTTCCAAATATGGATAAACCCACACAACTTTGGAGAGGTTAAACCCACTCTCAACTTTGGAGAGGTTAACTACAACTAAGACAATGGTTGACATTCTCTCCAGCCCTGCCATTCATGCCTTCCACCTTTGCCAACTAAATAGTAAAATTATTATATACAGCATAATCTTTTTGTAGCAAGTATTAAGAGTTCACTCCCAATGAAGGTAGACACATTTGACTAAGCTCTGCCCACCCTTGCAACCACACAGAGATTATACAGCTCAGCTGAAACGCCACAGAAAATTCCATCTTCTCTGTCGCTTTTCCAAGTTTTTCAAGAGTTTATTATGGACATTTTACTCCCATTACATTATCATGATATATTTACTGAATAAATTCCAAATAATGTCAAGGTTGTCAGGAATCTGACCTTGGAACTGAGAGACTACAGATTTTATTAAAGCAGTGAGCAAGTCAGTTTCCATCAAAAAAATGTGCAAGAGCACGATAGCAGCCATTTCAGTGTGTCTTATTATGAACATTTTGTGTTGTTCTTGATGAAAAAAATGAAAAATTGCAGAAAATGAACATTATTAGTTCTGCTTTTTAAATGTAAGAGGGACTTGTTTTCTCTTAAAATGTCTTCTCATTTAAAACAGTTCAATCACCTGTCCTCAAGTACATGGACATAACGTGTTTTGCAAAAGACAATTTAGAAAAGTCACATAAACATCAAACTGATCAGTTACACAAAAATATGTATGTTTGATGTCACATCATCAAAATATCCCAGAAAACATATTCACCATTGATCCTACCATTGGAGTTCACCAGACTTAGCTCTTGACTCATTATATGGAGCAGAACTGGGACCTAATTTAAGTTTAATAGTTGTAAATTATATTTCATCAATTTCAAATTTACTAATTAAATATGATACATACACTTTGGGTGTATCACATCTGCCACACTTAGGATCTACTGCTTTCTTTAGAAGATGCATTTGAAACAGATCGAAACTATAGATTTAAAATATAGTTTTATTTAAACAATTTTTTTACACCTCAACTTTGTAGTAAAGTATATTAATATGGTCTTGCATAACTATATTCAGTATGTTTAGAGAGCTTCTGTATTTACAGTGGACTATCAAAAAAGTTACTGTAACAATCTGTATTTGGATATTCCCAGTCCATAATTTTGAATGTGGATTGCACTGTAAGAAATTTTTTTGTGTCAGAAGAATGCAAACTGCACACTTACAGTAAGTAAGTGAGATGGATATATAAAAATGTGTTGGATACTATGACTTGGAAGCTGAGGAAACTTTCAGTCACTCAAAAAGCATGGCAATAAAGAGGAATAAAACTATATTTTGCTATGCAAATCTCAGTCTTTTTTTTCTCTAAAGAGTATTAGCTCCCTAAGTAAGTCACAATTAATAGACCTGTTCTTGACAGAAAATGCATATCTTATTTAAAAGGATCAAAACTTTGTTACTTTTACTCAAGAAGATTTAAGGTTTTCCCAAAACCTGTAAGCGGCACAAGCACTTCTTCAGAGAGGTAGTTCTCCTCGGAGGTATAATCTTACCATTTTCAACAGGGGCCTGTTAAAAGAATTTATTTGTGAAAGGATAATCTTCTGTAGTTTGAACTTTCTCACCAAGCTCCCTTCTCATTGCTATGCGGTGTGGGAGGTAAGTCTGCTTGCAATGCTGGCCATGTCTATCGAATCAGAACTAACCTTTTGTTCGTTACTTTCTTTGCAACTTTTTTGCCATCAGTAGCCATCCCCAAAAAAAAAAAAGATATATATACTTTTGTACTTTTGAAGTCTTCGTGTCTTTTAGATAATTCACTTCCGAGCTGATTCAAAATAGAAAAGTTTTATCATTTTATGGAAAGCCATTCAGGACTTTTTGCAGAAGACAGAAATACATGGCCTTAACTTTTGTCATCTCTACTTTGTGAATGCTAGCCATACAGCAATGTAAAAATAAAAGGAACATCAACTAAGATACTATAACACCAAATTATACTAGAGCCCAAAATTACAGACCAGAAGACTGATTTCCATTACTTATAAATACCAACAGAACAGCATGATTCAGAAAGTAAATCAGTTTCAGAAATTAAAAAAAGGACATAGTAACAATCAGCTCAAGTGATATATGTAAACACACTAAGGAGATCAAAGAAAGATTGATGACTGTAGTACTCATTTCACTTTATGAAAAAGAAATATTTCTTGGGTAATAAGTATCTGTAACTTATACCACACACAAAAAATTAGGGTTTCTTCACTAAATGTTATAAATGCATATAAAACCATAAACCACACATGCAAGTACCTGCAATGCAAAATACAAATAACCCATGGTCTCTGAAGGAAAAGCATACAAACAAGTAAGCATATGAAATTAGAAAACCGTATTAAGCAAACAGTAGTGATGTATCATCGCAATCTTAAACCAAAAGAAAATAGAACTTGAAATAAAATTAATCTTCAAATGTGTGTATGGTTTCTCTTTTTTATTCAATACTCTGTATTCCATTTTCAACATATTAAAAAAGAATCTTGGTAAAATCATGTACTATAGGAGTAGCACTGGGGAATTTGGTAAAGAAAAAAACCATCAATCTCTTTGTTAGCCAAGCCACAAAGCATCTACAGAGCCTAATTCATCATGAAAATGCCAGGATGCCTGACAGCTGATTGACAGATCAGCCCTCTACTTGCTCCCTCTCCCCTCATAGAGGAGCCCCTTTGATACAACATGTCTGTTCCTCTGGACAGAACAACTCATGTGCAGAGTGCTTATACGCAAGAGCTTAGCTCAGGAAAAAGAGGACAGATTGCACACAAAAGCCTTCACAGGATGGCTGGGAATTTGCTGGCTGGAGGAAACTTCTTGTCTGGTGTAAGGGAGCATTTCCACATTTTCTTTCCTACCCCAGCAAGGGCAATGGATGTGCTCTCCAGGCCTGCAGACCCTGTGCAAGGTACCAGGCTTCGGCAGCACAACATGGCATGTGCCCAGGCGGCACAGGGGTCTGCTGCTTCCAGAAACCCCGCTGCTGCCACCTGGGCCCTGCCATCTCACCTGGAGGAGGCAAGCCCTCGCTGTGGCACAACTGCACAAGCAACTCGTCCTTCTCCACGTGTAGTGTCAAGGATTATGGGTTCAGCCTTTCTAGGTGTCAATCAATCTGCTACTTGCTTTAAAATTAATCCTGTGCTTAAGTGCTTGATGGGACTGGGGCCAGAATACTCAGTTGCTTGCAGAATTGAGCCCTATGTTTTATATCCATAATGTTAGCTCAATCTTTCTGCCAAGCAAACCTCTTTTCCCTGAGTTTTGTTTATTTTTCAGGATTGAGCTCAGTGAGTGGTGGGGGTTAGCTGAAAGTACAGGGGCCTTATTGCTATGTATGTTGAAGGCACTTTATACTTAAAGAAGCTATAAAGTATGCTCACTACCAGTCCTTAACTGTGCAAGGGGCAAGCAAAGCAGCAATGGGTTAAATGAAAGTGAGGTTCTCCTATTCAATCTGCGAAAGAACAGACTATATGTAGATGAAAAAGTAAATAAAAATAATACCAAGGGCAAGTAACATGGAACTGGATAGTTTATGCTTTCAATATATAAATTTTCTGTGTATATTTTAAAAATCTAGAACTATGTAAGACAAAAGAAAAAGGACAACAAGGGAGTACTTAGAAAAATACTTCAGAAGCAAATACCTAAACAAAAACACCCTCCAAATCACTCAAAAAGTAGAGATTATTTTTCTAATCATTACCAACTTTTAAACTCAAAGACTATCAGCTTCAAAAAACAAAGGAAGACATTGTTTAGTTCAGGAACTTTGTGGGAAAGCCATCTCTACATCACCGCTACTCCTTTCCCAGCTGGTAGAAATGACTGGGTGGGACAACGCAGCTGAAGAGGAGACATGCTGGCTACTGTGGCCACACCGAGACAATCCGCAAGGGCAGTTGTGGAAGAGAGGAACTGGGATGTACCCCACACACCCTGCAAGGCTGCGCAGCTTTGAAGACTATGAAATCCTAGCAAATTTTAAAAACTGTTTCCCTTCTGCTATATAAAGCAAGCGTACTTCCTTGGAGAATTTTTCCTCAGAAATTAATTTAAGAAATGTGGGGAAAAAACATTGAGCAATAATGGAAAAGAATTCACGGTCTTAAGGCTTGACTCAAGAAAATCCAGATGCTATGAAGCAAAAGTGGTCATGAGATCTTTGGCAGCAAACCAGTGAGGCACAGACTTTCTTGTTCTCTCCCTAACCTTTCCTAAAACATTTTACAAATAGACAATGTACACAAGGAAAACTGGAACCACTCAGACCTTACAATGACAAGCTAATATTTATAATCTAAGTCTCCCATTAGTGCACAAAGAAAACCAGCCACTACAAAAAAAAAAAAACAAAAAAAAAACACTACAAAAGCAAAATAAAACTTCTTTTTCTTGGCCAGTTTGTTGGTTTTGTTCCTTTGATCACAATTTTTTATCATCCTCTCCCAGGCATCTCATTGGAGAAGCGTCTGTGAACTTAAAGGATTTTGACACTAGTATTCCCTCACATCTCACTAGACATTTATACTTTCAAGACTATCTTTCTACACATTCTGTATTCACTGTCACTATAAAACTGTTGTTTTGCTACACTGCTTAGCCTTTATTCTCTCTGCTGAAGTTTGACCATTCATAGTGAATGAGAGAAATAAATTAAAAATGAAGAGGACAGTCTTACGACTCTGGCAGACAAATACCACCCCAGTTTATACAGCTGCACCTAGGTCCTTGCGAGAGATACACCTTCAGAGTTTCTGATGAGAATTGGTGCCTGATTCATAGAGTATTTAGTATCTCCATTATTCATATGTTTTTTGAAGGCTTTTGGTGTCATCAAGGCTGCCAGGTAAAGCAGTCCTGGATCCAGGCAAAATATTTGGTTGCAATTTTTGCATCGGTATGTGGACATAGATGTTTTCCATGCTGCAGAGTCAAAACTGTCCTAGACTACAGTTACAATAATGCCAAAGTTTGAGTACTGCCAGAATTACAGAATCACAGAATAGTCAGGGTTGGAAGGGACCTCTGGAGATCATCTAGTCCAACCCCCCCGCCAGAGCAGGGTCACCTACAACAGGTTGCACAGGACAGCGTCCAGGCGGGTTTTGAATGTCTCCAGAGTGGGAGACTCCACAACCTCTCTGGGCAGCCTGTTCCAGTGCTCCACCACCCTCAAAGTAAAGAAGTTCCTCCTCATGTTAAGATGGAACTTCCTATGTTCAAGCTTGTGCCCATTACCCCTCGTCCTATCAATGGGCACCACTGAAAAAAGACTGCCTCCATCCCCCTGGCATCCTCCCTTCAAGTATTTGAAAGCATTAACAAGATCCCCCCTCAATCTTCTTTTCTCCAGACTAAAGAGACCCAAATCCCTCAGCCTCTCCTCATATGAAAGATGCATTGATGCCAGAATTGATGGAAAGGGAAAATTTATCCACTGTCTCCCGTCAGGGGGGAAGCGTGACCTTAGTCTCCTCCTGAAGCAAAATGTTGGACATATTATTAGCATATTACCAAGAGGTTGAGCAGTTTGAGACTCAGATGAAGATGGTGTTGTGGAGCACTGATCTTATAAAGGACTGATTGTGGTTCCTTAAATAGCTCTTCTGCAGAAATCAGTAGCGGAAAGGCAGGTGGAGTGATTTTACCTCTTGACAACATGAGCTGGCTCTTAACCTCTGGCTCTGATAGCACCACTGTGATCTCCTAATGCTCAAATGGGGAAGGGGAAAAAAGATCCAGCGTCCTATCTCTGCTGACAAGGAATTCAAGGGGAACAATCTCTGAATCTTGAGACCACTAGATAAGCTCCCCCAACAAATATAAAGGAAGACACAATTGTATCTAGCTGAAAATTTTGTATAACTCTCACTAAAACTCTGCCCCCCTTAAGCCAGACATCCACAACTGAATCCAACTGAAAATATACACAGGCAACAAATAAAGTTATTCAAGAGTTCTACTATGTATCAGACTAGAAACTTTAAATGCTCTAACATGGGCATGCAGTAAGTCTTTGCTCTAACATGGGCATGCAGTAAGTCTTTCCATGGTCTTTCCATCTTTTCATGGTCTCAAAAGACTGGAGGAGCTCCAAGTCTTTAATACTTTTCAGTGTGTCCATATAAAACTCTAAGGATGCAAGGAAACCTACAGATAAAAGAAAGAATCATTAACAATCATTCTACTTGAATAGTTTGCAATTTTAAGGTGTTTGTGCTAAAACAAGAAAAATCAACTCTCGTTATTTTTCTCATAAAATTACTACAAGAAAAATTCAGGAGAAAGTCAAGGTGGGACCTGTCTAACATTTGATGGCTTAATTTCTGACTTTTCAAGAAATATCCAGTAATAATTCATAACTATGCAACTTCACAGTAGCATAAACCACCACCTATTTCTGATTAACACTATTATCCCTTAGAACCAACTTCATTGTAGATCCAGGATAAGCATTTAGAAAAGCAGACTGAAAGCAGACAGTAGTCCCAGAGGAAAAAAATACCAAACCCCTCTGACCAATGACACAAACTCTTTCTTCCCTTATATTTTTCCAGAGCAGTTTTCCAGTTCTTCAACAGCAGAATGCACAGGCTCAGCTCCTTCACCACCGCCTCCTCAGACTTCCCCTGTCATATCACCATGATTTCAAAGATCAGTCTTATTCTCTCAGACTTCAGACAAAAACTTTCATACCTTTCAGTTAAAGGCTCATTTCTTTTTAGACTGAATCTTTCACTTTTCTCTAAGAAGCCAAAATTTGACAATAACAGATCCCCATGCTTCTTTTCTTGCTCAACCTAGTACCTTCCCTTAGTACTTTTGACTTCTGCTTTGGCTTTGCATCTTCAGTGTTGAGTCTGTTCTAAACCAAATTACAATTGCACTGCAGTATTAAGCAGTTGGTAAATCATGCAGTTCCCAAAAATTCAGAGAATCACCGTGGAGTTGGATAAGCTAGAGGTAAGAATGAAAAGTATTATTTAGAGATTAAGTCAACCACAAGAGCAGAAGTGTGAAAGGAAACAGCCAGTTTTATATAAATGCAAAAACTAGAGTGATGTTACTGGCTCTGGCCTACATTTTAAGTCACATTGTCCAAGTTAGCTAGATGACTAGAAGAGTTGGATATAACAAGAGTAGACATTCTGTACTAGGTGTGGAAAACATCCAGCTTTCAACCCATCACAGAGGGCAAAGCATCTGAAAACTAAAAAGCAAAAAAAAAAAAAAAAAAAAAACAAACCAAACCACTATTGCGCTTTTTTTGTACAGAAAAAATAGGTCTGCCATTTTCAGTCCTGCTGGTCAATCACAGATCCCACTGAAGACACTGAATTGGAGCATATTTTATATACAAGACAAATATTGACTTAGAAGCTGGAATGTGACAACCTCTGCTAGTCTGTTGCCAGTTTTCCATGCACTGAAGCCTTTGACAATACAAACCTACTAAGACACCTCCAAGCAGAAAGCAGCTTGCTTCCATTTCTGCAAAAGGCTGCAAGGGACAAAATTTAGATTGGGAGACGTGTTTATTTCTAAACATAAGTAAGTTAGGTTTGGCATATGCATCCAAACATTTAGCTGACACTGACAGTGTGATTTGTGACACACAAGAATAATTTCGACAATGGATCAACAGGGCTGGGAAGTCAGCAAATTCTTTCCCAGGCAAACTTCACTGTGTATATTATTTCTTCATGCTTAATCCAGGCACTTGCAACTTCACTATAATAGTTCAAGGGGCTGAAGGCAGATGAAGATGTGCATAGACCAAACCCTCAGCTGGTGTGAACTGGCCCTGCAGTGCTGAAGCTGAGAAGACTTGTACTTGCTAGAATCTGGCCCACAGCAGGTATGCATTCTTTGAGTGCTTCACAGTGCTGTCATGAATTTCTGTACTAAAAGATTAAAGTTTCAAAGATGAACAGACCAAGACGTCAGCTTCACCTGCTCTGAAAAACTCAACTGCTGACTTCCCTCTTGTTTTTAATAGAAATTCTTTGGAGTCTGATGTCAAAAAAAAACATAATTATACTGGAGAGCAATGATGAAAAATTTTCATCCTAAGCAGTGGGAAGGAACATGAAAAGGCTTTTAAAAGTGTATTACATTTCTTATGAGTTGGATATCCTAGGTCATTAAATGTAGTCTCAAAATGGAATGGTGGACTCATATGTTTTCATAGTTAACTGTGATGAACAAACCATTCTTCTTTACTTTCAGAACATGATAAATGTCAGTTCAAGTAATCATCATGAAGAATTCAGCTCATACTGAAATTCAGAGTCTATCAATGAAGCAGCTTCCTCACCTGATCCTGCAAGAAGCTGACTCTTCTTAATTCGATCAAGGATGACGCTTCAGAACTGAGGGCATATCCTGGGCAAGCTTAGATGATAGGAGTATAGATTATATATACTCAATGATTAAAGCTTACAGAGTAATGCATCCCATACCCTGCAAAATAACACACAGCTGCTTTTTTGTAAAATACTCTGAACTGATTAAAGGGAGAAGAGGCAGGGCAGGACCAAGCCTAGTGGGGCAAGAGAGACTGAACAAAAGCCCTAAAGAACTGCTGCCATCATGGGTGTGAAAGGGTGCGTGCTGTCATTCACACACTCTGGTCCTTCTCTAGCTGTGAACAGCAGGTAAGTGCACACCTAAGAAGGTCTGGCTAACTACTCAGAAGAACTCACAGCCAGATTAGTCCAGCCAAGCCTCCTCTAGCATAGGCAAAACACGGATAAAACCAGCTTGAAATGACAGAACTATCCAAACAGGACAGTCTAGGTGGAAGGGAGACAATACTGATGTTGATAAAACCCCACCACTGCCCCAAACTAACAAAAAAAAGGAGGCAAATAACAGGAGTATAATCACTGAAAAGACAGACTTCTCCAGAGAAGTCTGTCCACCCTGACAGTTAGCTGACACGACGCCCTTCCCCACAGGTCATCATAGGAAACCCATCATGTAGAATGTCTTCAGCCTTACTGGAAAAAAAACTATAGCACTGCAAATACACAGCACCAAGGGAAAGCACTGACTGAAGTGCAACCACAGCAAGGGAAAAACAGAGTATTGCTCTGCTTTGGTAAATTGGTGTGGCCATGTAGAACACCATGTAGACTTACATGCTTTCACCCAGATGCAGCACAGCTGTGTTTATATGACGCTATTTGACTTGCTAAGCCCAGTTAGGAAGACCTGTAAACATGGCCATGCTGCTTCCAGACCCAACTCATGACACCCCAGATGTACTAAGTGTAGTTTTCCTCAGCGTAAGCCATGGGAAGCCAGTCTGTATTGCTTAGTGGCTTGTAAGACCAGCCAGCCTATGCCATTTGTTGATACCTGCCTCAGTCAGTAATAAATGATAATTTCTTCTGCCTTAAAACACATTCCAGTTCTTTGATTCTTCAAATAAGGCTCCCCCCCGCAACTGATTTTCTAGCTCTCTTCCATATCGCTTGTATCAATTTCTTACATACCTTTCTCATTGCTTTGCCTTCCTTCAGCTTCATATTCTTCTAAAACCCTTCCTACTTGGTTAGTTTCTTTTCCTGCTTTTTTTTTTCTTCATTCTTTCTGCACAAATTAAACTCTCACCAAACCACCACTTGCCC
>VZSZ01000993.1:15777-71378 GCA_013398815.1 Ibidorhyncha struthersii
TTTGTTTCTTAAAAGAAAAAAGGCAGTTAAATCCAAGAGATGTTTTCCTCTTACCAGCAGATCTTTTATTTTATTTTCCGTTGAAGATTTCTTTACATTCACTACTTTAATTGGGAATAAGGTAATATGTTTCTCCGTTACCTCAAATCAGTATTTCGGTTCTTTGTACCCCTTTATTTGTCAGCGCCCACCAATTCAGAAATATAAGTGATTAATTCCTTTCAGAAACCAGAACTTTCCTCAGGCACAACTTACTGTTTTTGAAAATTTACCTTTTTTTAACTGCTTACTTGAACCTTCTATTCCTTAAAAAAGTTGGTCCTCGAGCGTAAGGCATTTCTCCCCCTCCGCGGAAGGGGGGTTTGGGTGCCGGTGCCCAGGCGGGGTCTGTGTGAGGAGAGGCGGGGCTGCCCCACAGCCGGTTCTGGCCGGTTCCACCCCCCCCGGGCGGGGCCCAGTCAGGCCCCTCAGAGGAGCCGGCAGCGCCCCTGTGGTGGGGTTGGAGTCAGGACTGAGGGAGTGAAGATGGGCTGAGGGGGTCCCTTTTAGTTTTTATCCTTTTTTTTTTTCCACCATCCAACTCTATTTGGATTGGCAATAACTCAATTTTCCTCAAGTGGAGGCTGTTTTGCCCGTGCCAGCAATTGTTACAGGATCTTTACCTCAACCCATGAGCTCTTCCACCCAATTTTGTGCCCTGCCCTGTGGAGGAGGGGGATGGCGAACACCTCAGCCAGCAGCCAGCTGAGGTCGACCCACCCCAAATATCCTTCTCCAATTTGCTTCACCATCACTTGGTTTGGACACTTTTGTTCTCGATTCTGCCCTTAGTGGCTGAGTTCCAATTTTCAGTACAGAAAAATCAGTAGATAAAAATCCATCGAGCTCATCAAGTTCCTGGTTTAGGGACATACAAAAGTGTGACAGCAAGGGGTCATACAGAAGTACAAAAAAATTACTTCTTTTTGGGCCTCCACAGAAGGAGGCAGCATCACATTTGCTTATTAAAAAAAAAAGAGGGGGGAAAAGCATGTAATTAAAATGATATAGCAAGTGTATTTAGAATAAAATGAGAACCAAGGGTAAACTCCATGCATTGAAGTGACAGCAGTGAATTCATAACAAACCATCCTATTAAGTTTTGAACACTAAGTAAATCAGAAAGAAAAAGACAGAAAGCACAGATGTCTCCCTGAAAAGAAGCGATGTACCTTTCAGACAAATACAAGTATCCTTCAGCGCGGGCACAAGGATGGGTGGAAATACCCCGATTTCCTCTTCACTATCCAGACAGACTTCTGCTCCTAGAATCAGGCCCCGTGTACAAGGCTAAGAGTTCCTCACAAGAGGCAGACTCTTTTGCGGCAGAAGGTGACAAGAGAACCAACTTCCTATTGACTGTGATCTCATTTACCCATCTGCTGTCAGCAGAAGGAAGCCTTGCACTCAGATTGCAAAATTGAACCTCTTTTACCTCCTGTTTTTTTGAGTCCCTTCAATGAAGCTGTAACAGCTGAGAATCTCCATCCTCCCCTCGTACTCCAAAATCCAGAATTTTTCAGACTTCCTCCAAAGCTACTGCCACTGTATCTCGCAGACTATTTAAACACTTTGTGTTCACAGCTTTTTCTTAAAGACTGAACTATGGCACAGTATGAGGTAACCAACTCTTATATTATGAAACATTTGACAGGTGAGGACACATTTTTATGTTCTTTCAAACACTGAATTCACTGTCTAAGCTATTCAGGAGAAAAAAAAAAAAACAAAACAAAACCAAAGACTTAAAGTGGAAGAATTAAAACACATCCTTTGCTGGAGATCGAAAAGAGAAGTCCCCAAGCTGCTTGTCAAAGAACCCTGCAGCACTGAGCCTGCATGGCGTTTCAACAGCTAAAAGATGAGCAGGGACATGAAGCGAAATACCTACAAGTTACTAGACTAGCACCCAAATGCCTTGTTGATAAAAATAGAAATGGAAGTTACTTATAGGAAAATCACTTAAAAAAAAAAAACAATGCTGGAAGTTACTTTATAGTTCAGTTTTTATACTCAAAGGTACTATTGTTAAATATACACTTTGGAATTGTTGGGTTTGTTTTTTGTTTTTTTTTTTTTCCAAAATCTAAGCTATGCAAAATCAGTTAAAAGGTTTCATAACTACTATTAAAACATGAAATCAGTCTGGGAACATTTACTGTTTAAATTGGCAAATCCTCTACTGGAAACCAAACAGTTAAAGAAAAAAAAGGAGGGGGGGAAGCCTTAAAAGACTCAAGAGAATTAGCTGTTGCTAAAACAATTTTATGGTCCTTTCCACTTCACTGGAGGTAGTTTGTATGGCTGACTGGAATCTATTCAATGCTGTCAAACATCTAACACTCCCATAGCTAGATGCCTTACAATGAATAACAAGCAGTCTAGCTGCCAATATGCTAGAGCTGCATTTTTTACCAGGGACTGGACCCCAACCCAGCAACACTCTAACTTCATTGTTTGATGCCTTGTTAATTTATAAGACCAAAAATTAACCACAACAAACAGAAGTGCCAAAATTCCCAAGCACCACAGCTACAAAATCCATCATATTTAATAAACTGCAATACAGAAGGTCAGGTTCATAAAAAAAACCTGCATGTCTAATTTCTCTTTTGTAGTTTAAATTGATTCTCTAATAGGAAATAACACTCAGTTTCAGTAGATGACTTGCACAATCTAGGGAGGCTCACAATAGGTGCACAGAATAGAAGAAAAAAAATAGAAACAATGAATAAAGTGTACACAACTTGTTGAAACGCTAAGTACATCGTCTGTCATCCTGAGTATCATAATTTCCATAAATATTATCCCTACCATTGATTGTCTTGCTCAATATTGTGCTTCAAGCAAAATCCTGGACTCTTACCATACTTACGTCCTTCATCTTTCAACTGTAATAATGGTGAAGTGCTGACACCAGAATCATAGTCCAAGTAAGGCAGAGAGTGCTCAGGGACAACACTGTCTCTGTAAAATTACGACTGCGCTATCTTAGCAGCTTTATGATTATGGCTTTGGTGGAACTTCTACTCTGCAGCTCATATCCTGCCATCAGAGGCACATGGGCATACCCTCCCCTTCATACCGCATGGAGTTAAAGTCAAACAGGACACCGACATTATGACTTCGGGTATGCTCTTTAGCATTTGCAACTTCAGGGTGAAAACAAGCATCATTCTCACCACGTTTTTTTTTTTTTTCAACAGGTTACGACTTTGGGTTTTGCTTTTCGTTATTATTTTAATAAAATTACACTTGGCTGTAGAGTTCCCTGGAACTAATCATCTAGGATCCAAAAGGTGCTGAAAAATTGCAGAGTCTCAGTTTGGCAAACAAAATGAAGCAAAGCAGTTGTTCTGAGAAAAAATGGTTTTATCATGCAGATACATAGCACTCTGAGAAAAATAAATTCAAATCAATAGTAGAACTATTCCCATAACTCATTCCTACTAAATAAAAACAGGTGCTAAATGAACTAGCCTTTTTGAACTGGAGTTGGTTATCCACACCCTAAAAAAGATGCAGCTTCATTTGAAGGAGTGAAGAAAAGTGGCGGGCTGTGTATGTTAGTGTGTGCACATGCGCTTGTGGATGCTTGTGTTACAGCACTCAGCATTACAGAGAGGCAGGCTTAATGCCCCAGCAGTGGCCAAACACACTTGCTTCAACCGTGCACTTTAAGCGTGTATTTAGAATTAATATCAGTGGTGTATCATTTTTTTTGTTAAATTTGAAGAAAACAACAATGAAGTAATAAAATGTACTTTTCAGGAATCTATTGCCTTTTTTAATTTTCCTAAGTCAAGATAGTAGCCATAATAAATAATGAGTTTTTTACTACACTGTTTAGGCCTCTTGCTCTGAAAGCAGACTACTGTTTCTTGGCTATATAGTTAATATGCTATCCTTACTCTCTGCAGTTGGATAACTTACTCGCCAGACACCATACATTAGCATATGCCCACGCAACTTTGAAGAAACACCAGAATCGTGCAGAATTTCATCTGTTTTGACCAACATGCATGCAACATCTCATGAAAACGCTCACCTATATACTAGCTTCACAGCATTTCTGGGACCACAAGCACACACAAAAACCTGACGCGTTTTCCACAAACACTTTGGCAAGATGACTAGGCCAGACAAGTGTATGTTGATTGTAAACAGAAAAAAAAAAAAAAGAATGGTGCTATGATCCCTCTCAAAGACAGAAGCCTTCGTCAGAAGGCAGCAGCCCCAAATCACTATCATTCCCAAAACTTTAATCACAGCAATTAACCACAAATGGTTAATCACAATCAGAGGTGGTCTCAGATCAAAAACTGTTAAAAAGCTACATCTATCAATTCCATTGATATGAATGTTTAACATAAAACTTTCAGGTTACATGTTTACACAAAATACAAGATTTAGGGAATGGGAAGCAGAACTTGAATACTGCCCGCAAGGCAAAAAAAGAGCTTTTTATCTTACTACAAATTAATGACTTGTTAATAGTGTAGTTAAGCACTATCAGCAAGTCAACAGTCAGTTGGGAGGTAAGATGAGACTTGCGATGGAATGCCTTTGGGTATGAAGAGACACATACATCCAAATGAATGATGACTTCTGCAAAAGCAAACTTAAGGCTATACAATTTATGTAAAACCAAATTCTTAGACATGCATTTAGTCAAATAACATGACAGCTAGATAATACCCACTAAATATCTCTCAGAACCAACTCAATTGTAATTATATGGTGGTTTTTATTCCTCCTCTGATTTATAATAATTTAGATTTTTGGAAATATACATATTTCACTTTAACCTACTTCATACTGGCATTATTCTCTGCATAAATACCAAATTTCAAGCTGTTCCATCACTACAGATGAGATGATCCTTAACACCAGGAAATCGGGCAACTCTGGTATCAAACATCTGCATGGAAGAGAACTGTCATCAGCCAACACAGGCCAGAAAGCTCCTTGCATCCCCTTAAAGAGCTGTTCAAGACTACATGAGCTCTAATTCTCTAGAGGACTTTTGTAACAGATGGGAATGAGGCAAATGCATTAAACAATTTAGATTATTATTTCCAGAAATACTTCTACAGTACTCAAGTGTCAAAATGCTTTTCAATCAAGTAGCACGTGGCAAGACTTACAAAGCTGATTACAAGAATTAGATGCTTATACTCCATGAAATTCAGTTGACTCCAGATATATAGTTCCATTGCTCATTTTTTAAAATTCGTTCATGACCGACCATAAGATGACAGCAGTATCTTATAATGAGTATAAAGCCCAAGAGAACTAAAAATATTTAATGTAGACATATTTTTATGTCTTATACCACTGTGAAAACCATTCTTTTCCCTTTCACACAGAAATGGTCATTACATTACAAAACGTGCCTTCAGTGCAATTCACCAGGCTTCTAAAAGGTCTCCTCCTATCCCTGGATTCACAAAGGATTTGAACCTGATGGACATTCACATAATTTTGGTTCACGAGAACAAAATATACAAGGTCATGCCTTCAGCGTAAGTGACTGTGTCATTCAAGATCACATCTGCAAGAAACACTACTAAATCAGACAGCTTCAATAGGGCAACTGCTCTGGCTCCTTCAAGATCATTTACCTTCAAGATCAGATACCTCATCATAGTCAGGCATTTCCTCCATTTTCTGTTTTCAGAGAAAGTAAGAGCTTAGAAAAAACAAAATATCATTTTAAATAACAGTTCTATTGCAAATATTGCACAAACATAGCTTTCCCTGTACATTTTACAGTTATTTTCAGCAATCTAACCACAAGGCATTGAATATACTGCTTTAACCTCTGCTAAGTATGGTTCTTATACTTATTGACAGCTGGTGTTGATCATTTGAACTGGAAAACTTGCAGGAAGGAAGCACCTGAGTTCAGCTCTGAGTGTTCTCCAAAGTCTCCAGGAGTGTTTTATGATACTGTTCAATGTCTTTAATCAAGTAGTTCATTACTGGCTGGCAGAAACTCTTTGTTGCTGTGAACTCACTCAGCACAAAGTTATTTTGTTCCTAGTACTGCCATTTCCTTTTCAAATTTGTAAGGTTACTGTGCATCAATCTCCTGCTGCTGTAAGTTTGGCAGTCTTTTCTCTAAGCTTTTATTTTCCTAAGGGTGACCGTTTTGATGCGTCTCAGGTCTTTTATTTCACAGAATTGTTTTTTCTTTTCCATTCCTAATGATTTCAGACCACCTAAAATATTTTATTTAAGCCTTCCATACATTGCTGAATTTTTACCAGAAGATTTACAGCAAGATTTTTTTCTTTTTTTTTTTTTTCCAAATGCTCGCCCTCCCGGCCCCTCCCCGCCCTGAGATCTGGCTCAAGCCCACCACAGCAAGGCAGGCATTTTGGGATATACCAAAATGTATTTTGTTTGGATATACCAAATGTGTTTTGTTTTGTATCTGTTTTCCTTCACAGGCAGATGCCCCTTTCCATCCTTAAAGTGAACCTAGCAAATATCTACACAGTTTGCTTGTTCAGTACCAGAGGTATTACGCCCAGCTTCATAGCAGGGATTACTCGCTTCAGCTAAATGCAACATTAAACTAATATTTGCAGCTTCCAGTTGGCTAAGGGTATGTGCGGAGCTGCATCATATATTGCCTGTAAGGATGCTAAAAGTCTACTCTCAGATGTCTCTAAAAACGAGGTGCTGTTGGAGTACCATACTAAGAACTAAAAAAAAAAAAAAAAAAAAAAAAAAACCCNCTAGTTATACCTTTATCAACAACTTTTTGTTCAATATTACTGAACAAATCACACAAGCCCTCTCCATTTGTTTTTCAATATATGACACCAGACTATACCTATTTCATAAGAATATTGCAAGAACCAAATAGCAGCCATTCTTTCAGTGCTTCTATAAACACAGCCTTTTCTATCTTCTTAAACTCTGTGTTGCCTCCCAGTTTTCTCCAACTCCACTACCATTCCCAATCTTACCCACTTACAAATCAAATACCTCAGAAAACTATAGGCCTTCCCTGAGTTCACCTGCAAAACAACCACTTTCTTTAGTGCTAAGTACTACGTAGTGGTCAGCAAGAACCATTTCAAAATCAAAACATTAATGATGATTTAATATAAACAATGAGAGAATCACATTTAAAAATGGCTTCAGGGGAGCAAGTTTAGAAGACAGTGGAGAGTGATGGGCATGCCTTGTAGAAGTACCTGCTATCTGCTTTACAACAGGAATAACATTTTTAAAACAACTGATGAGAGGAGATTAATGGACCAGCCACCAAAAACAACCATCTACCTGTAAGTACTTCCTGTTGATTTTTTTCACTTGCTTTAAGTTCTAATTTGCTGTTAATTCTATGTAATTTGCCTCCCGAGCTCCCAATTATGTCCCTAATCGCAAATGACTACAGCAGAAGTCGTTGGGCAAGCATGGAAAGCCTAACTCCTTTGTCTGTCTTGTCTTCATCACCGAGGACAACAGTCCCTGCTACAGGCTTTCACCTTCTCATGCCTTCCATGCATTTCTTCTGAGCAACACAGTATTTTTAAGAAACACCACTCAAATGATCTGCCAGAAAGAGGCATCAGATCATCCCTTTTATTACAACCTTAAGCCAATCCCCTTTAAAACACAACTGGTATTTACTGGATCTCTTTCTCAATATCGCTCATCCTTCTCCTTGATGTCCTCACAACTTGTGAAAAGACTGACATTGATTTCTCTGGGATTTTGATCAGATTTTTTTCTCTCACAGTCACTAATTCTGTTCTTCCCAACACTCCTGAAATTCCTGGCATTGTGCATCTTAAACATCCTTCACTTCATGGTTCTCTGGCCTCTATCTGCTCTTCTTCCCAAAGTTTATTATTCTATCTTTATTCTTCTATCATTTTTATATCACTCTTATCATACTAGTTGGTAAGCTTGTCTCCAAGAAGTTAATTGGCTCAAGGCACAGACCTTTCTCTGCTTTCTCCTAATGCCTGATCTCTGATCGTATCTAGGTTTTACAGTCCTCTTTTATCAAGCCTTTTATTAGCTTTTGCTTTTATTACTTGTATAATCAAGAAACACAGTATGTTGGACTATTTCTTGTATAACAGTTTGCCATTCTAAAAATATTAAGTCTGTGGCTTTTATATTCTCTTCATTTAGTACATTTTCAGCCATTAAAACATTAGTAAGAAGATAAGTACTTTATGCTTATGAACTTCATGCAGCAAGAACACCACAGAGGTATGTGCCTGCCCATATTCCAAATATTTCTGCTAACACACATCACTTTGCATTTTCCACTATGTGGGCGGGCAGGCAGGTTTCACAAGAAGCCACATGCAGGGTAGAAGTTACCAATACCTGGGAAAAGTGTTTAAAAGAACAACAGATAATTATGCATACAAATTATATTGAGCTGAAGTGGAATTCAGACCACAAAATGTTTCTTTGAAAAATCTTGCCTCTGCCTTGCCTTTGACAAATGGAGCGCTAATACACAGCAACATTAGCAGTACAGAATTTTTCTGTTCTAAAGAGATATTTCCATGTGGCCTCGCTGCCCTTTGAATTACGGCGCAGATAAAAGCAGCAAATATCAGGGCTGGCAGCCTCACACAGCTTGCTGCTGAAGCATGACACAACAACTGCAACTGATATACACAGTCCCTGCCAGCCACCCATACAGCACTGCGCACGTTTGCCAAACAGGTAACAAATCACCATTTCCAGTAGCCCAGAGGGGACCCAGGATCACAGAGCTCACCAGCGTGGGCAAATATCTTATACACTTCGATAATCTAGTAAATGAAAGAATCATCCTTCTGCTATGAGACCTCAAGACACTCCTCAGCCACAGGGAAGCAGTATATTATTATCCCACAGACAAAGGAGATGAATTTCTGCGTAACCACGAATTGCCAAAGCTAACAGGAAACCTGCACCTGAGCAGGGCACTGACTCGAGCTCCCGCCTGTTCAGCAGGAAACCCACCCCACAGATCATCAGCGCCTTTCAGATCCACACCAGGAAAAAGCAATGCTACTCTGCAAGCAAGACAACCAAGCTCCACCGAAGCCCAAAACTGCAGCACTGGGATGTGTTCCGTATCACTGGAGGTGCAGATTTGTAGTTAGTGGGGCCGGGCAGATTCTAACCATTTCTGATGCAACAGAAATCTTCCTTACCTCAAATGTTATTGTGTTTCCAATACCTGTCCCCATTCATGACCCTTGGTCCGCTGGAGACAGGCTGCAAGCGAGCCCTCACTAGTCCTACACAAGCCACCAGAACACAGCCTTAGTGGGACTTGACTCCAGGACTCAAGCGCAGACAGCGTTTCTTACGCTACTTGGTGATACACTTCCCTGAAGTGCCAGTGGCCAGTGTGAATTTCAAAACTGCCTCTCCTCCTCTGTGCATTTTAGTTGAGAGTATTTTACTTTCACTTTGAATAAAAAAAATAAATAAAATTTAAAAATCAGGAATAACATACAAATACAAAGTTTGGAATACAGCAATACAGTAGAATGAATACAGGAAAAATTTAGCCAGTTTTAAAACGTAAGGACACAAAAAGAAAAAAAAAGAAAGTCTCAAAAATTATAAGGAAGGGTGAACAAACTTGGCCTCTGCAGCTGGCACCAATAAGCAGTCAGGGCTCCTACCAATATGAAAGACAATTAGATTCCAGCAGACAAACCAGAAAGTAATGATGATGATTGCTGATGCTGCAGACCGTGGCTGGCCCGCATTAGGTTAAGTAAGCTGGACGCAAGCCAGTATTATTGAACAAATGGCATGGCACATTCTGGAGGAATCTGAGGAGAGAGATTACTAATATCTTAAAGGTGACCTTTCACACATGCTCTCCCAGCAAATCAGGCAATTCTCTTGGCTATAATGGACAAGATCAGCAGAGGCCAGGCTCTTCAAGTTATGCACTCATCATACAAATAGGATTTTTTTTTTCAATTTATAATAATTGACTGCACCTCATTTGAGCAAAGCATCCTAAGTGCTTTATCGGTTTATTTCACCCCTTCCCCTGTTCTAAGAAAACATAATCTAACTTTCCATTACTCATTATCATCCAGGCAGGCAGCAAGCTAAAAAAAGAACTCTAATTTTTAGCCATATTGTCTTAAAAAAAATGTAAAGTGTTTCCTAAAAGGGCAGGTGCATTAATTAAGACTGCCTCAGGATAAATGAAAATTACGAGGACTGCTCTGCTTTCCTGAACAAGTCTTCCATAGATTATTTATAATTGAATGAAACCAATTACAGCATTTGTAACAGAAACTGTACACAAGTTAAACATTTCCACTTTTGCGGAAGCTGAAGAGCATACCGCATGAACAGAAAAAGGTCTCTGCATTTTTATGAAGGGAAAAGAGACAGTATCTTCTCTTCTGAAAAAAGTTCCCCCCAAGCAAAACAAACAGTAAGTATACTGGGTACAATTCCCGTCAGCATGGCCCAAAAAGGGCCCTAGTGTAATTGAGAATCAGGCCCCGGATTGCGAGAAGCCATCTCACAGCCGGAAATCCTGAAGCTGTAGATTGAACTCCTTTCCGTTTCTTCAGAGAAGGAAATACAGCTTAATTAGGCTCAATTTTCTAAATAATGGTTATCCTCTGTAACTAATCAGTAAAGTTTTAAATTAGTATCAGACTAAATGCTTGCTCAAATAGTGAAACACGCTCTGTCTTCAAAATATAATCTTACCTTGCTGACAAGTGAAAAAGCTAGAAGACTGAAGGTAACACACTGCCATACAGTTTTTATTTTCAAAAACAGAAAAAAACATCCTTTGCTATCCTACAGAGCATTTGCTAAAACACCACACAATCTTCGGTGCACAGAGATTTCACCAGAGAAAACAATACCTTTGGGGAAAAAAAGAATTGACGTAGTTTCAAACACAACAGTGCTTTCTGAATTCATTCTGAATACAAGAAGGAAAAGGTTTAAAGATAATGCTAAGGAACCAAATAAAATTATTTGAATAACCACTAAAGGAAATCCTTAGCCTGAAAGACACTTCAGAGAGAATTCTACTTCCACATCAGCTAAAAGCAATACACTCATTGACTTCATCTGTAATTATCTGATACTCACCTGGATTATGACTTTTACCCTGTCAGTAAGCTAAGCACGTGCAAATTAATGAGAGGCTGACAAATGCAATGCAGAATTATGTTTTAGCATTTTGTAACGTGCTGCACATTACTACAGGAAATATCTGTCAGACCATTTTTGCTGCTAGCAGTCAGAAAGCTTAACTTTATTCCTAATTACTTCTGTATAATCAGTAACGATGATTTAAGAGGTATCTATCTATAGTCAGCTAAAACTAGTATATATAAAATAATAATGAACTTTGATTTTCATTTCCCTTCTAGACTTACATAAAAATAACATCTGAGTGAAAATTAGAGCAGGTGC
The DNA here is from genome assembly GCA_013398815.1 of Ibidorhyncha struthersii. Taxonomy (NCBI): domain Eukaryota; kingdom Metazoa; phylum Chordata; class Aves; order Charadriiformes; family Charadriidae; genus Ibidorhyncha; species Ibidorhyncha struthersii. Next base: position 27,262 of record VZSZ01000993.1, read on the forward strand.
AAGAATATTGTTCATTTTGGTTTCCAGGTTTAACACTGCTTTATGGGATGCATTAGGACGCTACCAACTTGACATTTGCAGGATGAAGACCTGCTGTTCCACAGCGCACACAGGCTCTGGTGCCCACTGTGCACTACCCAAGAACCTAGACAAATCTTTTCTTAAGTTTTCATGTTTATCCTTGGATGTCAGATAAACTAGCAGACACAAGTGTTATTGGTGAGAAGTAAAGGAGAACCTGAGGCAATGTGAACTGCGATAACTACAAATATCAACTGAAAATTTTATCGTATTACTAGAGCTGGTTGGGGTGGCGCTTTTTTTTTATAATCTACAGATTATAGTGTCAGGTGTTCTAAATTGAAGAAAGCTGTGATATTAGGTCTCTTGGAAGGTTACAAACATATAGGCATTTTGCTCCTAGTAAAATACTTCCTTAGTTTAGAATACCCGCTACCATAGCTTCTTTCTGTAGACTCAAGTATTTTTTTCTCTTACATAATATGATGACCAGAGTTCAGCACAGGAATTAAGTTTTTATATCTGTGCATTTCCTTTTCATTTGTTCTCTGCAAGGATTCCTTTACTTTCAAGACAGGCAGCTTTACCGGCATTTTTTAGATTAGTCTTTACCCTGCTGAAGGCCACACTGCTACAATTTTTTTCCACATACAGATATAGTCAGCTGTATCATTAATCCTTTCAATAACTTCTGGTCTAATCTTCAACACCTTTTGAGAACACTTGCCAGTCATATGCTGCTATTATTTATGAGACAGCTCTATGGTCCTTGTTCTTTCCTCCTTAACCTACCACTTACAAAAATGGATCCACTTTATGTGTATTTTTATCCTTTACATAAATGCTGTCAAATAAGTTTGATTTTTTTCATGCTGTTCTTCCAGCTCTTGTATGACACAGGTACTCATTATAGACCCACACTACCTTCCTGATGCCTCAGTCAACACAAAAGTAAAAGGACTAAAATTATGAAACAGTTAATGGCTTTGCCTTTATTTAGAAGCGCACTCTTCTACTAAACCCTTATATTCTACTAAACCCTTATATCGCTTCCTGTAGAATGTCCCCACACACTACAAATACACGCTGGGGGAACACTGCTCCTATAGTTACAGGATCAGATATTTTAGAGTATGGAAAAACATTGTTGATATTGAGTATAATGTTCCCCTACTTTGTTTAGAAAATTCTGCAGACAAGCCAGAGCCATCTGCTTTACAGGGTTGCTTCTCAAGGAACAAACTTCCATCCCTGCCTTTCATTTCAAAGCAGACTCTACTGAACCCCATCATCATTATCTGTAATGTTTTCCACGGACTGTTAAACAAAGATCTAGTTGAAGACTAAAAACTGATGCAAAGACAACACTAGCTTGTTTAAGTGTTTATTCATCAAATAATGAAAGTGATACATGGGAGTAGAGAATAATTAGACAGCACTTACTGTAGCAGAGAGCTGTGGTCCATTCAACTGTGCGTGCAGGATGGCTTCATTGATGGAGTTCCGGATTCCCGTCAGTGCGATTTCCAGATCATGTGAGGCAGCCATTTCATTAGTCAGATATTCCAGCGTGGAGATATACTCCCTCCATTGTGCATCCAGTTCTGACACACTGGCCAAGCAGCCCCTCATTACATTTAGACAATATCCGACACAGGGTCTGATTAGCGTCAGGCCCTGGCAGTGTGGGCAGTACTGCATCTTTACTAGAGCTTTGCTACATTCCTTCGTGAGAGCTGCGTGTTCAGTAGTATTTATCACTTCGATGCCCAGGCTGAGGGCCTGGCTGAGCATCCTGCTTGCCCAAAGGGATTTTGACAGCTCTGTAACCATGTTTTTAGAATAGCGTCCAAAAGGATTTATGTCTTGCCTTGTAAGCCGTAGACACTCTGTATAGTCCTCTGATAAATCTGTAATTCCTGGGTTTATTAGCCGACTATACACCAGAGGAAAGAGACTGTCAAAGAACCGTACTACTGCACTTTCCACTGTAGTCTCTGCGCCCAGAATGTAGAGAGAGATGTCTGTATAAAGTTCTTTAACAGGCTCTGCTGCTTCTTTTGCCATAGGTCTGTAAGCTGTCTCAAACAGGGAACTCGTGCGGTTTTCAGCAAAGCGAAGCAAAGACTCAAAGGCCTCTAAAAAGGGGGCAGGGGAGAGAAAGAACTAGAGGTTAATAGCAAGCACCTGACATCTTAGTCACAGGACTAGTATTGTCCTGAACAGGAATATCAATAGTTACATGAAATCTGCAATATGAATACACTAATAGTTAATACAGCTTTCATCAGTAATATGATTAAAACACACCTAAACATTACATGTGCATAATAAAGGCAACACATAGCACACAAATATTTTCTTTAAAAAAGATGGTTGTATTTTCAGTAGCTAGATCCTGACCCAAACTTTAGAGGTCAATGAAGGACTCCTACAGACTGCAGTGAGCACAGGCAGGGTTTAAAGATGGCTTTTGTAACTGACACTGCATTTGGGCAGTTCAACTAGATACATTTCCAATACGTCCCTCCACATACAAGTGACATAAGGTCCCAGTACACGGGGAGACTGCAACATTTTCAACGTTCCCACAGAACTCCAGAGAAGAGTACTTGAATAGGCAAAATTATTTACATGATGCAATTCTGGAACTGCGAGACAGAGGAGTAACTGGTAACAGGAGGGGTCTGTAAGGCACCAATCACACTATCACTGCTGCACTGGACTGAATAAATAATGATAAAATAGCCACATTTAATGAAAGGGTGAAAATTCACATTGAAACTTCTTGTAAAGCTGCAAGATGCAGTGAAGTCTTAAAGACAGAGAATAACAACTCATAAGCACACAGAAATGCTGACCCTCATTCACTAGCTGTACTTTTCAAGAAAAGTTTGAATCATTTTAATAATTTAATAGTTTATGAAAGCAGTATCTTGATAACATAGCAGCTAAAAGTTGTATTAGCTTTTCATCCCAGGTGTTCTATTGCTATTATGAAATCCTTCATTGAGAATAGGAAAAAAGCATAAGGCATTCATGTCCTCCTACAATCGGTCTAAGTTGCTAAAACACACACTTGTACAGATCTGAGAGCTGACACGCAGAGTAAGTACATGCTAGAAGGAAGGACTAGACAAAGCTCACTCACAAATAGCAACTTCAGATAAGCTGCTGGACAGCAGCTGTATGAAAGCTTGCAAGATAATCGAATACAAACAGAAGTTGAATCTTTTGTTTTACAGTGCTGTGAGTGGGTGGCTGAGAGGCACTTCTTGCAAAGTCCAAATCGAGGATGAAGGAAAGATTCTTTATGAATAAATTCTCTCCCTGTTAACATCGGCTAGGTCTGGACACCAGCCAGTGTCCAGACCAGAACTTGACATCAAGTTCGCTATGAACCAAAACCAAAATGAAATAAAGTCAGGAAAACAGTATCTCCTAAAAAAAAAAAAAACAACATTATTTAAGGAGTGCCACGGTTAACACATTTCAAATTGCCAAAGGCAAATATTATACACCCAAAACACTGATTGGGGTGCTAGAATTCATAGACAGAGGGAAGGAAGGGATCAGTTCCCAAGATTATTTTTAATGACACAGAAGACAGTAATCCACACTATTCCCACTGCTTTCTTTGGAAGCTCTACAACAAAAAGCCTCTGACATAAATCATTCTTGCACTCCTCTGGATGGCAAGTAGCTCCAGTCAGGGCAGGAGACCTATCAATTTATACCTCCTGAGGACTGACCAGAGAATAGTTTTTGATCTAATCCTACTCTACATTCATCTGAACATCACCATACAATTCACTGCAATGTAACACAAACCAACGTAGCTCAAAGATCAGCTCAGCAAAGGAGCAGCTACAATACTGTAAGTCAAGATTAGCATACACTGGCAAAGTCTTGTAGAAAATCCTGTGCAGTGCCTTCCTCTGTTACATCTCCCTGGGCAACTAACTTGCTTGTTATGATAAGCATTACAATCCCTTTACCACAAAGGGTGATTTAACTAGACAGATAATACAACATATCTCATTGTACATTAAATCATCAGTATTTTGCACACACACGCACATGCTGTATCCTTCTGCCGGAGAATCACTTCAGCATTCCCACTGGTATTACAGCAGCTAATACTCTGGAAGTGCTTATAAAATCCAAGAAATTAAGAATTCAGATACACTTCAGCTGAAAAAGAAAATTCATTCTCAAGGCAGAGAAATACCTTGTCAAGTTTCAGACTAAAGCAGAATTTTAAAGCTAAAAAGAATTCCGAAAATTGGATTTGTGATGCAAATATTGACACAGCCTGAACTGCAGGGGTTAGCTGTGCACTACTGCACTATTAAAAGTTTTCTTGTTTGCCACATCACCTTATGTGTTTATTTTTATTTCTAGGGGAAACCTAAACACCATTTTTGTTTATCACACAAAAAAACCCAATGGAAATATCCAAAACATCAATAAAACAGTATTTTAAGTTTTCTCCTTCATATGTCTCTCACAGACATTCAGCTGACCATTACATTATGGAGCAGGGACTGGCTCCTACAATGCCAGTAGTCTTACACTGTTGCTTTACCTTCTACACCCATAAAGGCTGAACTGCAGCCATCCTCCTCCTTATCTGAAGACTAAATGGAATGCATTTATAGATGTGCAAGTATCCTTACTGTCCTGAGAAATAACTGCCCCAGCAAAAGCCGAGAGCAAAACAGTCAATAACAATGTACGTCCCAAGAAAACAGATTTCAGCAGCTTCCTGGGATGCTAGGTCGTAGACTAGAAACCACGTAGCATTTTATTTTCAAACCTCTTAACTGTGAAAATTCTGCATTATTCTGAGACAAGTATGAAATCAAAATATTTAATAGTGTCATTTATTTTTCATTGTATAAGAGATAAATTGTGATGGTATATAGCTTCATTCCTCCTGCAAAAATAGCCCTAACATCAGAAGCACGGTACAAAAAAAAAAAAAAAATTTCTGCTGACTGTAGATGTGCTGCAAACACCCATAAGGTATCATTTGCTTCCTTATCACCACTGTCAGACACAAAAAACGATTCATGCTTGCAGGCACTCTAGCAATGACATTTAAGAAGGAAATATGTAGGTCTTTTTTCATTGTTATAAGGCATTAAGAGATGTTTGAGATAAATGACTGGATCAGCTGGATGTTCTTAGACCTTTAATTAGAAACAACAGGGCTTCATGCAGTCAAATAATTTTGTAACAATGGACAACTCGCATTCCAGTTGTATGCAGCAGGCAACCTTCGCGTCTTGTTTTAAGAGTGATTCATTATATGCTTTTAGTGCACCTTGTATGGTACTTTGTATGGAGTTTCTAAATCCCAAGGAAGGTTTACCACTATCTGAAAAACCAGGCCCTCATCTGTGCAGTCAAATACAGCAAACTTCAGACATTTATGAACTGGCAAAAAGCTGAATTCTAAGCCTAAGCATACACTGGGAGAAACATTAGATCTTTCAAAGCCTTTGGCTTCAACGTCCCGTGTCCCCCCCCCGCCAGCAGAATACGATGTATTATAAATTGCAAATACATTGATACTGAACAAAAATAAACCATAACAAAAATCATCCTGAATTTGATGGAGACATTATGTATGTCTTGCTTTAGTATTAAAATAAATAGAAAGGTGGAGAACAAGCTTTGTTCTCACAGGCCCCTTTTTGATTTAAATGAAACATAGATTTTGAACTAACACACTGGTAATTACTTAAAGTCAGGCAACATCACCTTCCATGGGGAGAATTTTCTTCAAACTGTTTATCATGTGCTCACAAAACACTTGACACCACCACTGATGTGTCTGTGACAGTCAAACGCAGTTGATCAAACACAGCTCACCTCTGGAAACTTCACGTCTGAACTGTTGGTGTTTGAAAATTAACTTCTGGAGACAAGCCCAGTTATGACGAGATGCCATGCTGGTTTTGCTGCTCCACCAGTGGCACTAATCAGCAACTAATCAGCTTGCACACTGGGTTTCTAGCCTGGTTCCTAGCATTCACATACACTAAAAATTATATTATGCTCATTCTCACACACACAGATGGAAAAACATTGCTTTGCACATATAGCATCCATGCTTATTTGTCATGCGCACGGCACAGCTTGGTTTTGAGAGATAGCTTCCCTCTGACACAAATACATCCATCCTGACACAGAGGAGGTTCTACTTCTCTTAAAGCAGCCAGCAGCTACATTTCTTATACCTAATGCAATAAAAATCACAACGGGTTCCTGACTTATCTCACACCAGCTTTTGCACCAGTGTAGCACCACTGACTTCTTCAGTGGGATTTAATCCTGATTTAAGCCTATTGTATGTCAAAAGAATTTAAGTGCAGAATTTAAGTGTTTCTGCTAAAGAAATCTTCTAAAGCATAGTGCTACAGGGAGAAACAGATTTAGGAGACGTTTATCAGTCTGCCCAACACTGGTGTGCCAACATTTTCCAAAGATTTCCTCTATTTTTTTTCACCACTTGGAGGTCTATTTGGGGAAAGAACAAGTAGATTTTAAATAACAGTACAGACAAAGACAGAATATCTACTACTGCAACTACAGCTTTGACTAGTTCCTCATGTCACAAACACTGCATCCAATGACTTGCGCTAACTCACTTCAGCAGGAACAGCTTCTTGTGTAAATTGCTGTCATCTCTATTTTAATGTAGCCAGGTGCAACAGTTCTCCAAGTTTGTGTCCAGGCCACCACCCCCTCTCCTGCAGCCTTATCCTTAGGACAAGAACCAAAGATGCAAAACTGCCACGCATCAATTGGCCACTCTTTCTGCCACAAAAATCTTTCCAGGTGTGTTCTGAGGAATTGCTTATTTTTTGAGGCTCTTAGACACATGGCAACATAGCCTCAAGGAAGGACCTCAACAGAACAATTCACTGAAGCCTATAGTGACTGCACACAGGTAGTAGTAGGAGAGCTTGGCATTCAGGATCACCTTCATCTCATAAACCCTAGATTTCTTACAGTGCATGATGGTCAGCAGATGTGGTCTCAGGGAACACACACAGATGGGAGTTTTCCAAAAAAATCTGGGCTGACATATGATAGCCACATACAGAGCAAGTTCATTGGCTTCCCTCTATTATACACCAGACCTTCGCAAGCTATTGAGATCCTTATTCTGTAAGCAACTCTAGGGTTCAGATGGGGAGCATTAGGAGAGGCTAAACAACTTCCAACTTGGTGGATTATGAATCAGCCCAATCCACATTCTTTTCTTTCCACGGATCCAACACAGGAATGTTAGCATGGGAACCATTTTCCCAAAATGAAGTCAATCTAAGCACCAGACACCTCTGCGCACAGAGGACCGTTTCTGTAGCGCAGTAGCAGCAACCCAGACTGGGCCTACTATTTGAACCCCCATCTCCTCAAAAAACAAAGCTATAAAACTGAGTGCAAACCATGACAGGCATATATGACGAGAAAGTTCCTGTCACTGCCCTTGTGTGTGTGTGTGAGTCACAGCTGGCGCCTAGCCCACAGAACTGACAAGGTAAGACCACCCTGCTAATGCAATGGCTCCCCACTACATTAATACACTCTGCAATAGTTGAATGTGTGCTGAACTTAAGTTTAGAAAACCCACAAACTTCTAAAAAAAATAATAAAAGGAAACTCTTATATTATAAACATTACTGAAAAGATTTAACAATGCTCAATAAACCAAAAGTAGAAGCCAACACTGAAACTATCTATACAGAAATAACATCTGTGTGTATTTTAGATTTGAGTGTAATCATGAAAGAAGAATGACAAATTTAAGTAGCTCCATTATTTGTTTGGTCTCTCAGGACCACACTAATATTTGGCTCCTTTCCCTTCAACATCTTGCATTTATTACAGTTACAGGATGAATGAAAGCTACAGTTTGTTGAACAATAGCTTGCTTTTAATGTTTTCAAGTCCATTAAATCTTCTGCATCTTCATGGTTTGCCAAAAGAAAGGACACCATATTAGTATTTTGCAGCAGTAGAATTTAAGTGCATATTATTTGCAATTTGATGCATAGAGCGCAATGTACACAGCAGAAAACCACACCCAGATACACATCTACATGACACAGAAAGGATAAAAATCAGAGTTCTACTTTTCTGGATATGCAATGATCTCCAAATATATTTTAAAAATAAGAACAGAGAGTGCTTAAAAAGCATCGTTAAACAAGATGAACAGGTGGATCGGGGTTTTTTAGATCATAAGATTACGTTTAAAAAAGAATGTAAGTGCAAAACAAATTGTGTCATCTTTGCAAAGACAGAACCTGAAATCCATTCAGTCATTAAGCTTTTAGAAACAAATTCTTGCAATTTTTAGCTTTGTTTCTATTTTGTGAAATTTGGCTAGTAGCAAAAACTGTCAAGCTCTGGAAGGTTCCTTCTGATTTATCCTAAATCATTCTGCTGAATGAAGGACCAAGGCTCCTAATAATACCCCACTTTTCATGTGTTTTACTGCTTTTAGAATGGCAGTCTTCCTATGCATCACCACAGTCCCTTTTGATGATGCTGACAAGAAATAACGTGTTAATAAACATTGCAGCAGGCTCATGGAAATATGATGTCCACCACATCGCAGCTGACACTACACCAACACTAGCAGTAGACATTGCAAGCTTGCTCCAAAACATTTTAGGTCAGAAGAAGAAGCTGAAAGCTCTCAGAATTTGGGCCCAGCAGAAGCATCTCTTGCTTTCTATCCACTTCCTGTAGCTGCTTTTAACAGGCAGACTGCAAAACAGATTCAAAAGCAAGAAAGCAAAGTCACTTCTGGAAAGGGGGGAAAGGGAAGTTTGAGTTTGCTCACCTTGACAGCAAGGAGAGGGTATGATGTCTTTAGAGCTAATCAGTCCTTCAGAATATAGATCAGACAGAAAAAAAACCCACAGCTTTCCATTACTGCGCAGAGGGGCAAGGGCTTTATTTAACAGTCTCTCCATGAGTTTGCTTCCGTTGATAACACCAGATACATGTCCTGTCGTGTACAGGTTGATAGAAACTTCTGCCCAAGTTGAAAAGGAAGAAGTCTGCCGTCTTCTCTATTCACACCTAATGTGGACAACCCTGATTAACAGCAGATCAATGCATAGGATTATTTACAAGCCACTATCATCCTTTACCCCCCTGCTTGGCTCCAAGTGTACTTTACAACTGTTTTTAACTTAAAATATACGAAAAGTCGCCAGGGCTTAAAAAAATTCTAGCAGCGAGACTTCCAGAGCATAACACCTGGGCTTTCCTTAGGAACATCTCCTGTGATGGAAGCTTGGGCAGCGGTTTGCCACACGTAAGACTGGACATGAGAAAGCCTGGTGCAATTTGAGTTTCAGAGCAGCAGATCCACTATTGCAGTTCAGTAAGGTGGGCAAAGCCAAGACACTTAGAAAAAACAATTTCCAAATAGTCTGGTGGAAGACTGACTTCCAATAACAGCATCAGGAACCAACACCATTAAGTATCATCTGAAAACTTCTATCTTAGCATGAAAATCAGCCATCGTTTTTTTTCATGCACACAAATGTATTCTTTCAGCCTTGGCACAGCTGTACCATTATATAGGAAGCAACCACCCCCTCAGCCGCCGCCCCAGCCAGCAAACCCTTTTCTGAAGCAGTCCTGCAGTATGCTTGCTTCTTCTTTTTCTTCTACTTTGAAACTTAAACAGCTTCTTTACTATACAATCTTATGCAGGGATAAGGGGAAGAAATACACAGCTCATATTTTGGTGAGACTGAAACACTGAAACCATTAACTTTGGGTTATTTTGGTGAGTATTTGATTCTGGAAGCATCAGTAATAGGAGTAACATCACTAAGTTTAAAACAGGCTTCCTGCTTCATAGGCTGGTGATGCAAAGGGAAAAATAGGCAGTCAGTAGACACACAAGCCCAGGAGATACCTTAATAAGAATAGAACGGTCCAGTGATAAACAGGCATCTTTTGTTCTGCTCTGGTCATTTTATCATGAAATCAAGTAATGTTTTCTATAGACCGCATGCTGGGGAATACATCCAAATTGCTGGAAGTAGTAACCACAGCGCACACATTTTCCAGACTTAGCAGCCTCGGCTTTATCTTTAACAAAACAACAGTGTATAACGAAGTTGCAACCAGCTGCAAAACTATTTACCAGAGACAGACTAGCGAAAGTTCTACAGTTTGCTTTGCAAAACTATATCTGCCCTTTTTAAAGAAAACACTATATGGAAGAGTTGATAGAATGTAGTAAGTTGTTTTCCTTCACAAAATCACTTAAGTTTGCTAACTTGATTTTGAGTTGCTCACTATTTATTTCACCTTCAAACTTTTTGTGAATGCAGTGAATGAGCTGGTAATTAAATGTAGCTGTTTATCATTTCTGTATACTGCATTTCAGTACAGCTGTAAATCATTTCATACACTGTCATTATAAGGTGAAATTACTTACTCCTTTTTAAAGTAAGGGGGGTCTCAAGTAAAACTAGATCAGTTGACCGGCAGAAAGCTGGAGACCAGATGTGGTATTAACCTTTTATGACACCACTGGGCTTCCGCTGACACATAAATAAAGCAAGTAGTTCTTTGGGAATATGTGTGCAGTAGAAGGCTGATGGACATCTAACATCACCATGGCAAGATGATCTAGAAGAGCAGTAAAAGCCCTGAGGACTATGGCTGGACTTTTTATAAACCCACGGCTATCAGTATCCTCCTTCTGTCAAAACAGCATTCCAAAAGATGATTCATATAATTCATACCTGCCAAGTTCAAACCTGTCAGCTATTACTTAATAATATCAATTCACAGTTTTAACAGGAGTTGGGCCAAAATAACTGAAGAAAGAACTATGGCTGTGCTTCAACAACATTAGCTATGCTTTTAATTTGCTTTCCAAGAACAATTAATTTATAAAAATGTCTCTCAATCTACAAAGGGAAAAAAAAACACAAGCAGCCACGTATCTGTAGGTAGCTAGGTTCTTCACATAACTGTAACTATCTTTGAAGTTCTTAGGAGGTTTAACAGCCATCAGACTGGGAGCAGAAATGATGTTATCTGATTTATTTGATCAATCACTAACACGGACAGTGATGACTGGAAGCCACTGCTGCAGCAAGAAGCATACAATCCCCAAGATGGATTACAGCACAAAGCACTTGCAAAAGAGCTAGGAATGACAACTCTGTTTTTTTTTTCCTAAAAGTCAACCCTGAATCATCACTTTATGGGATGAGGTAATCCCCCGGTATCTTATCAAGTAAGGTTCTTGCTGTGAGGTGGGGTTTTGAGGAAGGCGTGAGGGAGGGGGGGGCATGGCTTTTTTNTTGAGTATTGTTGTAAAAGCATAGACAGCCCCAAAAGGTGCATTGGCCCAACAATCCAAGACATGCATGGTGTCAGACAGGATTTACACTGGGCTTTAAAAAAGTGGATTGCCCTCAGTTCGGTTTCTTCAGAATGGATACTTGGTACATACAGCTGCAATTCCTTTGAGAAAGTAGAACCTCCAGTGCCAAAGTTTTGCATGCTTTTTCTACCAATTTTCAATAGACAACAGTTTGGTTATTAAACTGTAACTGTACACTTCTCAAAACTCATATGGTTGATACTAAAATACACAGTGAAGGATGGAGCTCAAGGTGTGAGGCTAGCCAGGGAGGTAACTGGTCCTGGTGACTATACATGTTAAGCACTGACACACAAAAATGATACTATCATTGGGAGATGGTGCAAAACAATTACCTCATTCTTTCTGGGTTTCCATAGCAATTACTTTTCCACATGTGTAAGCAGTTTTTCAGTGCTGCAAATCACTGCACGCTAGCATGGGGCTAGTTTATAAGCGAAGATAAATACCCTTATTGAAATCTCTAGGATTAAGTCTTCCAGGTAATCTCTTCCCACAGACTGCTGGACAGAATAAAAGGCTATCAGTTTTCTTTGGATTTCCCAGACTAGTTTTATTACAAGTACTTTTGGAATGAGATACTTAGTGCATATGGTGCAGTTTCCAGAACTAAAACAGACTTGTAGAATTTCTGTGCATTCAGGACTGCAGTATGGGCTCACTTGAGAGCCTGAGGCAGTGTCTCATTTATCACAGCACTCTAAATGCTCTGAGCCTATACACAGTTTAAAAAAAAAAAAAAAAAAAAAAAAAAAAACAAACAAACACAACACAAACCTCTTAAATAGAATCTATGCCTGGGTAAGGATAAATGACAACACACCTAGGACATAATACATACAAGTGTATACATATATAAGGAGCAAGCAAGTCATAATAACGGTGGACTAGTGCCATATGACCATATGAAAACCAGAAAGTCCAAAGTGCAGTTGGGTGGGGACACAGCTAATGTACAAGTAAAATGCGGCTATGTGGAGATATTGTTGGTTTTTATTGCTTGAGGAGAAGGACTATTCAAAAAATATTAAGAAACAATGGCCAAAAATTGCTTCTGCAGCCTTCCTGCAAATGAAAACCACAGGGAAAGAAAAAGCTGTGCCAACTACACCCAGTGCCAGGTACTAATACCAGAGAGGAACAAATGCCATCGTTAAAGAGAGGGCATTTATGTTGGTGGTCTGTTGGCGCTCAAACGCACTGCACATTTGACACAATTGGGCTTGGAGAGCAAGCAAATGGGGCTTGCCAAAAACAGTACAGACTTCTCTCTGTTGCTTGACTTACAGCAGCACTGATGATGATCCATGAGGCACTGAGCACTGTGATGTTACCTATGGAGAAATATAAAATATAAAACATATCTTTATAAATCCATATGTGAGCAGAGTACCGAGTACACTCTGAAACAGTACATTGCTGTACTCCATGTTCACATTTCCCGGCAGGGACACACTTCAAAGTTGCCAGTAAGCTTGCGACACAGAAGAAATTGAGGTATTTTATTTGTATATCTCTGGTGCATTAAATATTATTGAGAAAGAAGAGTACAAAATAGTTTTAGATACTTGCATTAGTTAAGAAGAAAGAACCAAAAATATCTCCGAGTCAACCAAGAGAAAGAAGGAAGATGCAAAAATCTTTTCATTCTTCTGGGAATCTCTTCATTAACAGAAAAGCAACCAGACAGAAGCATCTAGAGATAATTTTCTTGACCCTCTGATTAAGGAGTTCAACTGGCAGTAGGAAAACTAATACGTTTGTTTCAGAAGGTCATGAACTATTTCATGATTTCCAGCTGAATTAGTTAGGTGGTCCATTACAACCTGTTTCTAAAAATCAAGAGGAAAAAAAAAAGCTAGAAGAGACAGAATTAGCTTAAAGATCAAATTTGGGGGGAGGAAGTTGTTTGTTTTTCTCCCCCCCTCCCCCCCACACCAATTTTGTCTGGGTACTAATGTAGAACTACAAGAAACAACATCTGAGTTCCATTAAAGAGTGACGGTCACAATAAGACTTAAAAAAATCTTCCTTTTTAAAAATCTAGATTAAATTTGTATTTATCAACAACTTTAAAACAAAGAAAATTATCTTTATGTAGAGAACAGCAATAATGCAACCCTGTGTGTTCAACAATGAAGACTGTCTAACCCAGAACTGCCAGCTGGCTCGAGAACTGTGCTCCATGTGCCCACATGCCGAGCTTCCAGCCCTGAGCTGCAAGAGGGGAAAGGATCATTACTCACCAGGGCGGTCCAGACACTGAATGGCAATCTTCACAGTCACTGTGTACTTTTAATTTGTTCAAAAGTACGGGCCACAAAACCTTTCAGCTGTTTCTTCTGATTCTGGATTGGGTAACATCAACTTCATTTCCCAGTCCTGTGAACCTACGAACTTTACCCACCCTTCTTTCTCAGGCTGGTCTATATGGGGAAGCCTTTGCAAAATAAACTAAGGAAAAAATAAAAGTTCAGTAGCTAAGTCTCGGTGCAGAGACAGTCTCTCATACAAGTAAACTGCAAATGGTTTAATTTAGTAGCTTTTTGTGTTTTTCAGATCCTTGGACAACTCCTATCCACCAAAACTAGTGACATCCCAGATGCAGTATCCTCACCCAAATTTCAGCTGAAAACAGTCATTGGTATTGTTCCACAGACAAGCTGCAGGTTGAATGGTTCATGAACCACTAAATGGTTCATGTATGGTCCATAGGGGGAGAACCACTGAGCTCTTCCATAGTGCACTTAAAAGTGTGTAATCATCTAGATTAAAGGCAAAAGGTACAGGCCTTGGATAAAAGATACAAGCAAGTAATACTGAAAAAAAAACAAAAACCTTTCCCACAACATCTATTTTTGGCTGTCTCCTCAAGCCAGGACAATTATTTTGCAAACATATTTGATATCGTAACACCATAAGGTAATTGAAAGGACATGTTTGCTTGAAGAAACTGACCTTGTTCATGGATTTTCTTTACAGTCAGAACAAAGAATTTCACTGGACTGCTGAAGAAAAATAGCGGAAAAGATTTCTGTGACTGATTTCAACAGCCACTGAATCTAAATCAATATAAGTTTAGGAAAATATTCTAGATGTTACTTTTTTAAATTTCACATGCTTACAAAGCCTCTCTTCATCAGAAAATTAAAGGTGGATCAATGCTTAAAATAATCCCATAAAAATAGAGCACATTATTCTTTATGGTGAAGAGCTGCTCGATTTATCCTCCAAATTCCTTCAAGTAAAGTGACTGGTGTGTGTTCAACATATGGGTCAGCACTGGCAGCAGTACAGATGTTTGTGATTTGATAGCTAACCAGATGTTTGTGGGGAACTAACTCCAGTTATTCCTAAGGGTAAGCACATAAAGTCGATCAGCACTAATAAATCAACACACCTATTTTTCCTCCTGAAAATCCTCCCTTAAAAAAGAAAATACACAAAGGTAAATTTTTCCAATCACACTGACTACAGAGATTTTACAGGACAAGTCCCAGCCGCACAAGAGACGACCAAAGGCCAAAGCAATGAACTTCTTAGGTTCTCCCGAGATGAGTAGGACTTTACAATATCACAGAACTTGCTTACATTCAAGAAGTTGTATACTTGCAAGCCTGTGCTTGCACATACATCCCCCCCAAGTCTATCGGTGGACAGATGACAATTCAGTACATCATTTTTTTTCGCATGAGTAGCAGGGGCATAGGAATTTTATGAGAGAACAAGGATAGCCTAAATTAATACCTGAAAAATTCATAGACCTGCTTTGTTCATTTCAAGTTCTTCTGCATGAAGCTTTATGGCTTGGCTCTAAGTGAGCTGACTCAAGGACCAGCCTGAGTCATGCCATCAGTTAAGAAGCTCCCATGAACAGTACTGAACTTCAACTATATGCGGACTTACAAGGTTGTTGAAGTCAGCAACTGTTCCCCTTCTGGGCTTGCTGACCTTCAAGGACTGCTACAAAAAGTCTATTTGTGATTTTGATTGATGGGGTATCTTAAAGGGTTGATGTTCATTTGGTTAAAAGGGGCTTCTTCAGATAGCTCACCAAAGAGAACAAGATGCCATGTTAAGTCCCCACTTCAGTAAGTTGCTTGTGTGCCCTCACAAAACGTGACAGACATGCATTATATGCACTAAAAGGACCAGTCTCTGAACTCAGAGGGTTTCCCCTCTCTGCATGACCTGTTTATTACTATATGAGAAAAGTGTGTGCAACTGATTTTGTCCATTTTTCTGGCACCTTTGAAACTCTGTCAGGACTCTTGGAAAATGCTTCGTAAAACCGTTGCAGATGTTTTTTGCATCCTTTCAGTGTTTTCCCACAAGAAGGAGCAGTCCTCTCAATTTTTACGCCCGAAACTCACATTTTCAACTTGGGATCTGATTCAAGAAGGTATTTAAGCATAAGCTTTACCTGCTGAGGATGGCTGATGTTCTCAATTATCTCACTGAGTGCGGGGCCTAAACTGAGATAAAGGGTAGATATTTGTGGGAACGCATTATAGTTTTCTTCTCCGGCTTTCTCACGTTGTATTACTGCAGTCATCTCTGTATTGCTTCCTCTATTGCTTATGGGTATTTCATTCATTACAGTGTATAGTTAGTTTGTTTTGGTTAAACATGGGTCATTAGTGATAGAAACTCCACTATAGAAATACCATACTTTGAATTGAGGGTCAAAGTATCTATCACATACATCTATCATACAGGAGTTTTATTACACAATTGTTAAAACATCTCATATATATGCAGCTTTTATAGTTCTGTTTAAAGTTTTGCAATCTTTTACGCAACAACTCAATTAAAAATAAGACTTGCAGATAATCAATCTGATAATGAAAGCAAATTAACCATTATACTACAGCAGACTTCCACCATGATTTAGTGAACTGAGATTGACTGCAGCAATGGGATGCTCTCTTTAATTACAATTCAGAGCTTCCCTTTCCAGGCAGCTTTAGAGAGAGTTTAACAAACAAGTATTCAGAACTAAAGCACCAAACCTGTGATCTATGTAAATGGTATCATAAGCCTTAAAGAGCCCCAATTAAGCCACTAGTGTCTTTTAGGAAAGAGGGAGTCTCATGAATGTGAGCAGCGTTGCAGAACAATGGTATAACGAATCAGAAAACTGAAAATATTCAGAAATTAGCAGGTTGACAGGTTAAAAGAGGTTGAGATGGAAAGCTCAATATAATGCTACAGGAAACACTGGATATATCTAAGAAAAATACTTAGCATCTATATCACATGCCTATCGTGAATGACCTGTCCAATATTATTAAGTGCTCTAGTTTGCAAAGAAGTTTGGGGAGCTGTCTGAACTGGAAAAGAACTGGAACACATTTGAGACACAAGCACCCCTGCTACAGAGGGACCAGTCTATGACAGATTACTTCTGCAGCTGTAAACTGCAGTTATAAATTGCATTTTACTTTACCATCTATCACCCCTGCGCAACTGTCTCCATACTTCCAAATAGACTCTCAGAGTATATCTTATTGCCAACTTGCTTTCTTCAGTCAGAAAATTACCCGGGCATGAAGTCCAAAATTTCGCTTCAAGGCTCTGACAGGAACCCTAGCTCATACACATCTTAGATATAAAAAGAGAATAGTGAAACTATTTCAAATATGCAGCCACTCACTTTACTATAGCACAGTCCTGGCTTTTCAACAGTGCATTGTTTTAAGAAACTGAAGTTCATCAGTTACTCTTATTGTCTCATAAGGCAAAACATTTAATTCTTAACACTAAGTACAGAGAGCTCCACAGTATGGTCACTCTCTCTTCTACCCTACAAACTCAGCCGACATTAATCACTCAGTTCTGTCCTAACTTTGCATAATTCATATTATATTAAAAACATTTAACATATGGGGAGCAAAGAGATGGTTAACTAAAAGACAAAGTCTATGAAGAATGTATCTTCTTAAAATGCTTATCTTCAAAGTCATATGGAATCAATAAAAATAAATCCATTTTTGTACCCTACTCATTTAGGTATTGCATTTTTAGCCCAGTCAAATCAAAAAAGTAAACATGAAGTTTTAAAAAGGGGGAGTGGGGGAAATCACCACTGTGTAATATTCTGACAGCAATTTTCTTGGGTTTGTTTCAGGAGAAATTACAAGATTCAGCCATTTTAATGATCAAGTAAATTCTCCACTTCTTTTTCTGGATCTTAAGATTCATTTTATTAGACACCTTCCACTCTAAATTCTACTCTCCAAAACCCCAGAACTGATTGCTTATTTTAAGACAGACCCTTTGGCATGAAACTTTATCTGTATAAGCCTGTAATGGAATCAATCCCTTCAGAAGCACTGAAAGAAACCGAGAGAGGAACAACCACCCAACCAAATAAGGAAATTACTGGTAGACTGAAAATGAGAGGGTAACAGACAGAACATAAGAAATTCTGGGCCCTGAAGAAAAACACATTTGCTGCATTTTAGACCCCGTTCAAAAAAGCATTTTAGCATACACCAAGTTTATCCTATTTCTGCAATACAGTTCTTAATCCACAAAATTCCCACAGCACTTCAGTGCACACTTAAGTTTTCTGCCAAGAAAGCATATTTGTGAAAAAGGGCCTTAAACTTTGCAAAATCATTTGAATTCTATAAGGCCGTTTCAATTCCTCTGACAAATCTCCTGTCTTCTCATTCCACAAATGTCAAGTTGTTGAAGAGCTTTCTCTTGTCTTTCAGATGAATCTTGTATGACACTCTTCATAAGACTATGAGAAAAAAAATGTTGATTAATCTATTCTGGGAAAGGTTATAAACCAGCTCCTTGCAAATAGAATAGACTGTTTCAGTTGGAAGGTACCTAACAATGATCATCTAGTTCAACTGCCTGACCAATTCAGGGCTGATCAAGGTAAAGCATGTTGTTACTGGCATTGTCCAAACGCCTCTTAAACACTGACAGGCTTGTGGCATCGGCCACCTCTCTAGGAAGCATGTTCCAGCGTTTGACCACCCTCTCAGTAAAGAAATGCTTCCTAATGTCCAGTCTAAACTTCCCCTGGCGCAGCTTTGAACCAATATTCTGCCTTGACCAAAAATTTTCTAGTCTTGTGGAAATATTGTGCCCTAACACTTGTGGGTTTGGTTTGGTGGTTTGGGTTTTTTGTTTGTTTGTTTTTCTTACTCACCGCATTTCACCATCTGTAACAGCATTCCCTGGCCTGACTGTGCCACTTCACTCGATGCCTGAATGTCATCCAGGTTTTAGAACATCACGATCACTGCATTCAAGGTTTGCCACATTTCACTACTTTTAGTGCAGAGACACTATTTATAACTACTTGCTAATTTCCTTATAAATTTTGGTTCAAATACCTTTTAACTGGAAGACCTATTACACATCTCATCTAACACCACCATCTATTGCTGGTCCTGGGCAGTGTTACACATGGAAGCAGGGTCCATAGTCTAATCCTGCCAACCAACTAAAAGAGCTGTTACAACTTAGATGTCTCTGGGACAGCATCGTTCCTACAGACATACCTCACCAGGAACAAAGATTAAAGGAGGGTAGATGCTACTGAAGCAAGTAAAGAATAGGAAGAACTCTGAGGAAATTAATTCAAGCCGGAGAAGTCAATGACTTTAAAAAATCCTAATCAGGCTCCATTCCTACCCTTTCCTTCCCCAGTGCTGCCCTGGCCACGTGACTCCTGCAGGAGGCCAGAGAAGGGAGCTCTGTCCTGAGCAGGAGGCATCTGTCCTAAGCACGTCCCTTTTTGATTTCTTAATTCTCACACAACAGAAACACAGGTTTCATTATCAGACAGGTTAAGAACAGATGTCCTGCTACACACAGCTTTTAAATGGAAGTGTTTAGAGAAACAGATATGCAACACTTGGAAAAACTTGCCCAACCTGATGGAGGGACAGTCTGTAGGAACTTAGAGCTTCCCAATTCCAGAGTCTGACAGAGCATCCCTGAAATGGAAATTCACTGATACAGAAAAGCCTGCCCCGTAATTTAGTGAGGCACAGCTAGATAGAACACACCAAACAGTAATTTAGCGAAGACTAACAGAGCAAGAGACACAAGCCATTAAAATAAAAGTGGCATCGGGTGAAGGGTTTTCCAAATTTAGAGGATATGACCTTGAGGACTGTGTTTCAATCTTCTCTTCAAGACCAGGTGTAGGAGATTTGCTGCCTAGGAAATTTCAACATGAGAACGGAAGCAGAGAGCACAGCATGGCAAAGGAGAACTTCATAGGAGCCCTTAACCCGATTCTGAACAGAACAGAATAAATCAGTATTTACAAGCCTTATAAAATTCAGGGTTGTCTAATATACTTTAGATAATGCTGGTTCTTATAGCAGGTTCAGGAACATTATAAGTTTCTCTGCAGTATCTGAGCATTAATTTGCCAGTCCTGATTATGCTATTCAGATACAGTACAATAGCCAGGCAACCTGTCACACTGGCCAAGATAAGCATCCATCTACATCTTCCTAGAGACAAAAGCCCTGATATTACAATGGGACCTTGAGGTATGCAAAAGTGTACGCCCATTGATCCTCAAAATACGACATTTCACTTAGCTGAAAGCTGCTAAAATAGTCACAGAAATATCCAGAATTTATTTTTGGGTCTTGTGGTTAACTGGGACAGGGTGGCATGGACTTTTGGGACAGAAAGCAATCACGAAGGAACTGCCATACAGGAAAAACTAGAGATTGACCCTGTCCCAGGTCTGATAGCACAAAACAGCATCAGATGCTTTACACAAAGCTGTATGAGAAGCCCTGCAGTTGACAGCTCCAGGGTATAGAATAACACGCCAGGGGACTTGCCCAATCTCTCCCAGTCTTTCCTGTCTTTAATATATCACAAGAATTTCTTGTTGTTTGTTTTTATGTCTTTGACTCTTTGCTCTTCAAATTCCATTGCAGGCTCTTCAGTTTCCTTCTCACACTGCCCACTCTGGACTGTGCCTCTGTCTCTAGGATTCACTAGTGTTGGATTTCCAGTTTCTGACAGTTATTTCTTTTGCTCAAATAACCTCCTGAACTTTGTGTTTAAGCATATGGATTCACTTGCCTTTCTGCTCCTTTTCTCACATGGTGCTGTTCCTATTTGCGGTGACAGATCGTGTTGTGCTTAAGTAGCTACTATGCCTGAGCTAAGATTTTAATTTCTGTATTTAATCACAGCCATATATTTAAACAGTGTTCACATTGTTCTAGTAATCAAGAAGGGACCCCAAGCACATTGGTCATCATGTTTTCCAGTCTCTGTATAATCTAGGCTGAACTTCAACTGTAAAACTCTACTGTGAATATGAGACAACTTGCACACTTAAATACAAGTTACATAAACCAGACACAGTCTTTAGCTAACTGAAGCAATTAAGGTAGACAAGTAATATTGGGATCACTGAATCAAATGTAGCAGTGGCCTCTAAAAAGTCTGTCTCTATCACATGGGTTGTTTTAGCTACATATATTGAGATGCTCCACTGCATGGTTCCAGGGGTCTCCCTCAATCAATAAACACATTATCCACAGATTAATGACAAAAGTAAATTGCCATATATCATCCCTCTCACATCTTCAGTATCCTCCATGGATTTGCCTCCTTCAGCTTCTATGAATTAATCTCCTCCACTCTTCCGGATCATTCATCACACTCTTTCCCCTCTAACTCCCTATCTCCTTATACCACACAATGTCTTTCATCTCTGCTGCAGTCACATTTTGGAACAGCTTTCTTAACTCTATTAATCTCTATCTCAAGACCATTCTTCTTACAGCCATATCACCTCCTCAAGTCTTTTCCTAACAGAACAAAAACATCTTACCACCGTTCCCTTCTCACTTTTCCTTGAACCATTCATCCCTAAATTTTGTCATTTTACATTCCTTTGTGTTTAGCCACTGAATAACACAAGTTACAAATACAAAAAAAGACTTAAATGCTAAATTCATACTGCTTACCCAACTAAACTATACAGCTGCAAATGGACTGAAATCCACTAAATGGGAATTAAACTTTTTGTATGAAACTTGTAAGTATAAAGATAGTTTACCATGTTAACTTTTAAATGTATATTTGCTTTTTAAAGGAGTTTGGAATACATCGATCAGCACATAAAATAACTAAATCATGAAAAAAGTTTGAAATAAAGGTATTCAAGATGCAAGGAAACAGTAAAACCCCATTTTACATCAACATTATTTTTATAATATTTTGTTTACCATTAATGAACACCATTTGATAGATCTTCAGTAATGTATTGAACAAAGACAAAAAAAAAGCTGGTTCTTGCTAAAAAAATACTAAACGTGGCAGTGAAATAGGCAGTACCACCTTATATATTATAATGTAGGAGGGAAGGGCAGCACAGTTATATCAAAGATGCAAACTCATGAAATCCTGTCCATTTTCCTACTCTCCATTTATAGCTACCTCTAAAAAAAAAACCACACGCCTATTCTTAATGCTGTTTACAGAAGAAACCGATTTAGTTGCCTGCTAAACACAAGCATGACAAAGTCCTACAGTGATTAATATAGACTTCCCACATTGTAATGTAAAAGGGAAAGATCTTCTATTGAAAGCCTGTCACACCTACCAATGAACATAAAATGTCCTATATAGCCTGACTCTGATGGAACAGAGCCATACGAGCCCTTGGTAGGCCAGGGGAAGAAACAACGGAGGCAGAGGTTTCCCAGATTAACAGCTACTAGTCAGGAATGTTTCAGTAAGTGTAGAGCAACACCAGCACTCAGTACACTCACAACACGTGAACAGCTACAGCCACATTTCCTATAAGGTGCATCTTAAACACCTAGGATAAATCTCTCAAGAACACATCAGAAATTTTGGAATGGACATCTAAAACAAAAGTCACTAGAAACTGCATTCCCTTAGGTGGCTTAGAAAAAATAATGTCTGCAGTTAAAGTTTTAAATGAATTGTTGGCTTATTAATATGGAATTAAATAATTTAATTTATACAAGAAAAAATCATACACTATAATACATATTACTACTATGGCTTTACATAGCCATCAGCCTATACATTTATCATATTTCCAACATACAGACTGCATGGTATTTTCACAGTCTTAAATATCACCCAATTATAACTGTTTTCAGGAAAATCAAGAGCAGTTAAGCCTGGGCACGTACAAGGGACAGGGGAAGTAGGGTGACCAAGAAAGCGTGGTAAGAGAGCAAGAGAGCTGCTTTTCTTTCTGTATGCCTTTTTAGCTGCTTCCCACCATGACCTGGTCTCCTTTATGTCAGTAACCACTTTGCAGACAGGCATTCCTGGAACATCAGTCTAAACCTTTCCTGTCAGGTTGGTGGGTAACACTTCGTTCTCCTTCTGTGTATAGATCAGCTGTTGAATACACATTTATTTAAAAAAAAAAAAAAAAAAAAACACAANTTTCTTGAAGTGTCCAATTCAAAGATCATTGAAATCAGATGCTGGAGTATCATTCATCCATGTTCCTCTAGACATTTCCTCCTCCTCTTTTTTAGAACTCTGAGTTTAAGAGTTATAGATTTGTCCGGACATTTTGTTTCCCCCCACATCTGGTAGATCTAGCAGGTTCTCCTTCAGTTGCTAAGAAGCACAGATGTATTGCAACTCAGAGCTCCCACATATGTGCAGTGTGCTGTATAGCTATGCTCTATGCAATGATCTGACACTTGCAGGAAACACTGCACTTAGTGCTTCTCTGCTGAAGCAGAAGGGCTAAAACATTTCTGAAGTCACTGCTCTGCAACCAGCCTGGACATTTATAATAAATGACATTTCCCAAAGTGTTCAGGACTCCAGAAACAGGACATTTGTTTCCACACACAGAAACACCGAAGTGTTAGCTTTGAGTTCAGCCCCAGAGTTCAAACATCATCATTCTCAGGAATTGGTAAGAAATCAAAACTAGCTTTGGGGATAAAAAAAAAGACAATGTCCTTAAAGATTCTAACCATATTTCTTTTCTTGAGTCATTCCTTGAAGTCTTCATTCAAAAACACAGAACTAAACTCATCTTCTTCCACAATACAATAAAAAAATGAGGCAGTAGCACTGGGATTAATATGGCTTTCTACCATGTGAGCTCCTAAATAGCACCAGGACACTACAAAACAGCGTGAAGGGAGTTTGCCAGAAAATTAGCTTTATTAACACATGAGCTTGAAACTTTTGACCTTTCAGAAATATCAGGGACAGTGAACAATAAAAAAAAAAACTGATAACACAAATCAGTTTTTGCTGCTGATGTCAAAAGAGGTTTTTTTCAAGAATAAGGAAACAGCAACAAAATATGAACTACTATATAGAAGACACTTAAAGAAAAGTGAACATCACCATGGAATAAACTATCATCGATAACCAACTAATTATAATCTATTTGCCTCTTCAAAGAGTACAGTCTTATACAGGAACAAGGTCACAGATCCTATCATGTTATCCAGAGTCAAGCAAATATACCAAAAGAAGCAGATACCAGTAGTGGGGCATTTCCAAAGATTCTCATTAATATGGCTACATCTGTACTTGACTGACTTAAAATATTATTCTAATGCCACATAAGGAAAGATGGTTTTTGGCGGCAAGTATCAAAATCCTTATCTGGCTCCACCGAATATTAGCTAGTGTTTTTTTGAGGTCTTTGTTATCTATGTTGGCAGAAAGCAAAACCTTTTGCCTACAGAAGTGTTAGCACATCACATAGTCATACACAATTCTATTATTGATTTACCTACAAATTTCCATCATCTTCCTGTATTTCCTTTGATACATAGTTATACCTTGAGGTCAGCAGAACTTCCATTTCTTTAAAACCCAGGTAAAACATACCTTTTTC
The DNA here is from genome assembly GCA_013398815.1 of Ibidorhyncha struthersii. Classification (NCBI taxonomy): domain Eukaryota; kingdom Metazoa; phylum Chordata; class Aves; order Charadriiformes; family Charadriidae; genus Ibidorhyncha; species Ibidorhyncha struthersii. The sequence goes on from VZSZ01000993.1 coordinate 51,597, forward strand.
ACCTCTTAGCTCAGGTCTCCCTCTCCTATGCAGCAAAATCCCTTATACTCTATGTTGACTGTTGGTCTTCTGCACAAAGTTAATGAACAACTAATGAGTTAACAACATTCACATAAACCAATACCTATATTATGCAGTCCTAAACTGTAATGTAAAAAGTCCAATCTTTAATTAAGCAGTTAAGAAATTAAGCCATTAAGAATTACTTAACTATAAACTGATTGCTTAATTTATTAACCCTACTGAACCCAAAGGGACTGCCCATGTGCACGCAACAGAACACGTTTGTGAGTACTTCCACGATTTGGACTCCTACAGCACACATTTAAGATAAAAAAACCTGAGGTCAATTTCTCCTTAAATGCTTGCAAAACTAGTGTAACTTCACTGGAATCAGCTACTGTATAGATCTGAAACAGTAATCTGAGCTTTCCTTTATTTTTTTCTGCATCCTTATTCCCCACCACCACCAGTTTCTTGACAGGTGAGATATTTTTCTAGTGACAGGCCAGCAATTAACCTGCTGCCACAAAAGAATAACAGAGTAAAACAAAATGTGAAAAATGAAAGATTCATCATTGGTATCGCAGGAAAATCTAGAAACAGCATCGTTTCCACTGGGGTTCTTTTCCCTATGGTCATATAGCCTCTCCTGTACAAATGCAGTGTTGTTCAGTTATTACTTCAATTTCAGGATTTAATTTCCTCCTCAGCGCTTGAGATGCAAGTAGGAAGGAAAGAAAAGAATGAAAAATTGAAATCAAAGAAAAAGTCACTACACAAATCTTTTGCTTTACCTTGGCTGATGAACCAGGACCTGCAAAAGCTTCAGCTACTTTCCTCCACTCCCCCCAAGTGAAACTGAGTCAGTTTTGTAACCCCAGTTACTTTTTTTTCTCCTCAGAAAACTGAGTGGTTGGCCTTGGCTTTTGTTTATTTTAATTTCTCACTAATGTGTTCTGCATCCTCAGTGAAAACTAAAGCTCAAAACATTTCCTAAGCTTTCAACAGAAATTACTTTGGCTTTGCAAACACTTATGTTTATTAACATCTCAAGCAGAAAACAACACTTTCACATTTTGATTCAAATGCCACTGTTCACTGAAAAAATATTTTGCCAAAAAAAACTTGATGCAATTTATCAGTACTCCTACACTTTCCTGTTTCTGGAAATGACTTTTTTTTCCTACAAGAATTCTGCCATCCAAATTCCACAAATGCTTTCCAAATGTACGGGTGGTATTTGCCTGCTGTGCTGTGTTAGCAGTGAAGGACCGCTGCCTGTATTCAGTGAGCCCTGTGCGGCTGAAGGTGACTGCAGCCAGACTGCCCACGCCCAGGACCTGGCACATTGCCTGTTGAAAGCTCCAAGCCCTCTAAGCGTTATTCTCATAAGGACCACAAAGCCACAGGCAGAATGGTGCACTCTGATTACGTGATGTTTGCTTTTACTTCACCTAGCTCTAACCATCACACTTCACAAGTTTTATCCACAAATAAGAATAATTTCAAAAACTCTCAATGAGCATCTCTGTACAAATTAAGAAACAATTAAATGATGGGCTCAAAGTCACCAAGCCAGGAAAAAAAACATACACATTTATATATACAAGTTAAAATTCCTTGGTGAAAATTGTTAGCTTCCTTTGTGCTATCTGTAAGTTATAAGGCACTGACCATTCAAACCACAAATTAAGGAATCTTCAATGTTGCGATTTCACACTAGCTCTCCTGAATCTAAGAAATATATACCTGCTTAAGTGAAATCAGCCTGGCTTATGTTAGCCTAAACACAGTAAGCTAGTTTCAGGCAGAACAGGCACCAACACAGGGACTACAACAGGAACGTTCACCTGGAGAAAGAGTAAGGCACATGCAAATGCTACACAATGCAGGAGGTCCAGGAGGCAGCCAGGAGAGCCCTCAGACTAATAGGTGTCTACTAGAAATGGGCCAAGATCTCTTGATCACCCTAATGATGCCGTGGGCAGATTTTACCAGCAGCAAACATACTGTATTAGACTGTTGTCCCTATCCCATCACCAGCCCTCTTGTAGAAAACCTGAGACACGGGAGGCAGGCGAATCTCTCCTGCACAGAAAGCATGTTCTAAGAATATGATGTGATTTCTACCTCTTACAGCAGCCCAAATAAAAACTCCCCAGACACATCTGTCTACAGCAATAGTTTGTATAGATGCAAAGAAAACTGGAAGGAGGGGAAGAGAGGAGAATCGATGGACCGGTTTCAGGAGTCCAAAAGCTTAACCAAGAAGAAGTCTATTATCAGAAGCCTTTAATTCACTATTTGAAAAACTACACCTGCACTAGAGAACTGTCAGAACCGAGAAAAGCTTAAAAATGACCAAGTTAATGAGACACAACTGCCATTTACAAGCCTCTGTTAATCCCAGTGGTGCTCAGCCAGTTCTACTTAATACATAGCTAGCCATTCATTCCCAAATGAAATTAGTGAAGCTTTTGTGAATAAAGATTGAGTAAAAACAAAGTTATGACTTAAGGAATTGGCCCCAGGATGTCAATTCACTGTCATGAAAATAAAAATTGGGCCCTGTATGCACACAATGCTTATTAGTACTACTAGTACTTACTTGCTGTTGAATAGGCATAGAAATGCAGACTTTTTTTTTTATTTTGGACTTGTTTTCAGGCTGCTGTAATAAAAATGCCTTTAGACAAATTACCTTTGCAAATCTATAAGTAGACAACACATCAAAGCAAGCTACCAAATGTCTACACATTTAGGGTCATAAAAAATTTGTAAAAAACAAGCACATTTCAAAAAAAAAAAAATTAGTCAGGTAACTTTCCCAGCTTCTGACATAACACGAAAGATATTTCCAGGAATTTTATCCATGGAGTGAGTTTGTTACCTAGGATGCCATGCCCAAAGTCTTGCGCAATGATGAAATGAGGAACAAAGACAAGGGCCTGCACATCACGCATAAGGCAAGAGAGTGAGAAGCCAGAGAAACTCAGGGCTGCACCAAGCCAAGAATCTGGGGGAGGAAGTCCATGCAGAAAGCAAGCGATCCAGGGAAGGGGAGAACAGGGCACCAAACTGCAGCCCCTAGGAAAAGCAGAGCCCAGCCTGATACCAGGATTTGACTGCTCAAGCATAGCCTGACAAGGAATAATGTTTGTCATGGAATCACTTAACAGTAAGCGACAATAATAGCCACAAGTAAAACCATAGCTTTGATTCCACTGGTAGTACCATGGACATTCATATCAAGTGCTCTTCCCCATGTCCACCATACTGGTTTGTGACAGAGACAAAACATTCTTTTTAATTTGCATAATTTGTTTTAATCCATATAGAAATATATTTTGAAAAATTACTTCGTGTTTGAGAAAAACCAAGTATTTTGACTGGTTACCAAATAATTCTTATTACCCAAAAGACTAGAGAAAATGCTATGAAGTACTGAGATTTACAAGCACTTTAAACTGAAATATTAATATTGTATTAACTAGTGTGTTTTTCACACGAGAAAATAAGGGAACTAAGGTACCTTTCTAAGCACTCTTGAAAGAAAAAGAGAGAAGTAAAATAATACTGAAGCATCTCCCACAAAAGTACTTTAATTCTTATGACAATACATAAGAACTTCACTAATATAGAAAAATTGCATGCCTTCCATAATTTTCATGGTGTTCTACTAAAGAGGAAGTTTATCTGCCATACTTTAAAATGGTAAATAAGAGGTTATGTTCTAATTAAGGTGAATATTTGCCATCTGCTATGTAACTAAAAGACCAATTAGAAGAACGACATCTAATGTGATCAACCTCAACTGGCCAGGTTAATTCATGAAAGGTTCCAAACAAATGTATAATCTTTTCTAATCCCTATTGGATTAACTGGACTAATCCAATTGGATGTATATAGTGTTCTTACACCACCACATTTATTTTGAGTATTCCACCGGGTTTTTTTTTTTTTNATTTTTCCTTTACAATCCATATTAAATTACTTTAAGAAAAGGCTTTCCAGAGTTTTGGAATTTTATTATGAAATCAGAAGAACCATTTAGTGAGTAAACAAAATGTTTCATGCAAGATAATTCTTTAGCACAGAACCACCATTTCCCCTCTGAGCCTCCAATGAAGAGTGGTAAAACTGCACTATAGAAAACAAAAATGACTCTGGTGTTAAGAGACCTAGAAATGTATGCTTGTTTTAATTTTGCATCAAAACATATCTGAGAAAGGCAGATCAACTACAATTAATCATCTTTCCCAGCTATGTATTTTTAAAACCATACAGTAGGCATCCTCACATCACCTACAGGTATTTGCTGGGCAGCTCTTCAGACCATATGGCTTCTCCAATTCCAGGAGGTCTCTAACCCCAAGACCCCCATGAAGTAGAAGAATAGGACTTCCCTCCCATCTGTAGTTGACCTGCTTATTAGCACCAGGAAGCAAGAACCCAACCTAAAACAAGCCACAGACACTGCAGGTGACTGCTCAGCAACATTCCTTCAACCACGTCCACGTGGTATTTTCTCTTTTCCATAAGAATGCTGGATGAAGGTGTGTCACAAATTCACAAAAGGTATACATGATTAACACGGTGAGAAGAAAATGGATTTTATCTTCTTCAAAAATTAAGCTGGAGATGGAAATGGCAGTAGTTTACAAAGGTGAGGTTGACTGAACTTGAGAAGGTGCTACCTGCATTGACTTGACTACTCCTTTGGTGTCCACTATGGTATGATAACCAGTCTAAGGAATGCAGTAAGAATTAGTGACAAATTCCCTCATCTGACACAAATGATACAGTAACTGAAATGGCTTCTGCAGACTGTAATCAGAAGTTGCAGGCAACACTGGATGGTGGGATGCATGAACTTTTTAATGCATTTGATAAGTTTTCATTTTAATTGCTCTATTTACACTTATGTCTTGCTTGCTTCCCCTCACTTAATTAAGAACATCAAATCCAACCGTTCTCTAACTTTAGTGATTTCAGTCTAGGAATTGGATTTTTTTTTTTTATCTTGCATTATCAGTGTGGCTATGACAGCCATTGCACATTCCATCCTGACCTTATCATTCCATTCTCCCTGCTTCAAGAAGGCTTGTCACTATATTTTCATTCATAGAATCATCTAGGTTGGAAGGGATCTTGAAGATCAACAAAGTCCAACCATCAACCTAACACTGCCAAAACCACCGCTAAACCATGTCCCTCAGCACCACATCTACCCATCTTTTAAATACCTCCAGGGATGGCGACTCCACCACTCCCCTGGGCAGCCTGTTCCAGTGCTTCACTAGCACATTTTTCTCTTGCTTTCAGTTAGAATCATAGAATTGTTAAGGTTGGAAGGGACCCTTAAGATCATCGAGTCCAACCATTAACCTAACTTGACAAAACCACATCCCCAAGTACCACGTCTACCCCTTTTTTAAACACCTCCAGGGATGGTGAATCCACCACCACCCTGGGCAGCCTATTCCAATGCTGGATAACCCTTTCAGTGAAAAAAAAAATCCTAATATCCAACCTAAACCTCCCCTGGCTTAACTTGAACCCATTTCCTCTCGTCCTATCACTTGTCACTAGGGAGAAGAGGTCAGTCCCCATCTCTCTACAACCTCCTTTCAGGTACTTGTAGAGAGTGATAAGGTCTCCCCCTCAGCCTCCTCTTCTCCAGGCTAAACAGCCCCAGTTCCTTCAGCCTCTCCTCATAAGACTTGTCCCCCTAGACCCCTCACCAGTTTTGTTGCCCTTCTCTGGACACACTCCAGCACCTCAATGTGTTTCTTGTAGCGAGGGGCCCAGAACTGAACACAGTACTCGAGGTGGGGCCTCGCCAGTGCCGAGTACAGGGGCTACAGTTTGTACAGTTGTACAAACGCATGCAATAGGAAAGATGTTTTATTTACTGCTGCCAAACTAGTTGTATTGATTAGAACAAACTCCAGGACCGTGTTGTGTGTAAAGCAAGTGCCAAGCGAAAAGAGACTGCAAACCCTTTGAATACATGCTATTTAGCAATTGAATTAAAAGAAAATTCAAGAGAATTTAAGAAAAGAGAATTGTCTAGGCTTTTCATTTGGTATTAAAGTTGACTAATGGAACTAGGCACTTAATTCCCTTAGGCCCTTTTAAAAAAACTTTACATTTAATAATTAATCCTATATAGACTTTACCTTTCACAGAATCTTGTGCTCAGTAAATTAACATGGGAGCCAGACTCAGACAAACTGCTTGACTGTCTGTGTCTTTTTTTGGTAGCGTCACTAAAGCAGGGTCAGCTATCCTAAAATCCCGAGGCTGTAATCCAGAAATACAATTGCACTTGTGTACCTAAACTCAAGGACTATACAGTCTCCTCAGCACATGGTTCAATCCCAAATTGCCCAGCCCTGGGCCCTATGGGCCGTTCAGCCAGCCCACGGCAAGTGTCTTGCCTCAGCATCTACAGCCTTCCAGCTATCGGAGCTAACGTGAACTCCCACTGCTCCTTTGGACTGGACTATGGGCATACACAATTTAGGAGGGCTGTCTTTATAAGGCCAGTTAATTTTAAGTAATAACTTTTGCGACAGTGTATCCAGCAGACTTCTCCAAATTGAGTCCTGAAGGATCAATCCCACACCAATATGAGAAGTAAGTACCTGAATAGCTTGATTACATCAGAGAAGCATATTCAATAGCATTGAGATTAGGACTATATAGATTCATCTAGCTCCAGGTAAGCAACAGGAATGTACAAGATCTGAGGTAGAACATGATGTATTCTTGTTCATGTTGTAAAGCTGATACCACACAGCACATGTGATGTGAAATACTGCCAAATTAATGTTCCTCTGGGAACCCGTTACACTTTGAATTTAAGTTTACCAGATTTTATCTGTGCAATCTTAGTATTGTGTTAATGTAGTTTATCTGTCTCTACTACAGATAATATACTCCTTAATGGGTAAAAAAAATGAAAGAAGCATTCATTGTGTACAAAAAAAATCACCATGATATGAATGCTTCACAAAATCATTTCTAATACATCTTGGACCTCAGCATGACCCAGATCCACATAAAATAATAAGGTTTTAATTTCCTCCTCTGATGTTTCTCAATATTATATCATTCTTTCCCATCACCAACATAAGTACAGCAAATCTTTAACAAATGACCTAGAGGGTTCTACAACATTTGTTATAAGTTTCTTAATAAAACTGTTTAATTCACAAGCGTCTAGAGAACTGTATGTTGATAGCCTTGAAAAAGGGTTAAAAATGCAACTTGGATGTCCTAAGGGTTTCATTGAAAGATCAACATAAATAGTAATAAGGACCCTAATTTAATAGACGTTTAAGGCAGATTGTAAATAAAAGTTTTAAAGATAGAAAAATAGTAATTCTTAGATTGAAAAAAGGGAGATTTTGAAAGATGAGACAGTCAAAATGTATTGGAAGCATGCCCAGTTTAAAAATATCTTGCATTTTTTACTGTTTCTAAAGTATAATACAAACAAATCCAGCCTGCTAATTTAACTTACTAAATCAATAACGCACAATTAATTCAGCTGCATCTTGGGCAAACATGACATCTTTCTATGAATCAATCTCATCTCTTCTCTCTGTAATCAAACATGACAAAATTTGAATGTACCTTTGGAGCTTGGGTGCAGATTCGCAGTGGTAGCAAATCTGCATGGCAGCATTGATTTCCATGGTGCGAGGCTGATTTGCACCAGCTGAGGGTCTGGCTTTTGGCCAGAAGCTCTATTAGGCTGGTATAAAAAAGCTAGATATTTTGTGGGGACATCCATTTCACTAGTCCGTTTCCTACCACCTCCCTCTTTAAATTCAGGAATCTCTGGACATGATTCACACTGCTTATCTGTATACCTCAATGCTGAATGAAGAAAAANGTCAGGGCATTGCCAGAATCCACAGTTTAGGAAATCCAGCAGATGGTCAGTTTGAAAGAATGTCCTTGTAGGCTATATACTCCTGGCACGCAGTGCTCTGTCACGTGTATGGGCAGCTACGTGATCTTTTCACATTGTGACACACTGCTCATTTCAGGCTCCTCATTACAACACTGTTCACATTATTACATTTTACAATGTGATACTAGGCATGTTACTTCGCAGTACCATTTAGTGGTATCGCTGATATCAAATATTTATTCAGACCAAATTGAAAACCAGCATGATGAAATGCTGTTCATTTTTTAGCCAGGAAAGTTAGCCAGACATGAAGCTCTGCTGACAGGTGTCTGAAAGGAGGCTCAAAGGATGTACCAAGTTCTCAGGAAATGTCAAGTAGGTTGAGGGCATGAAGGACTTCACACCAAATAATTTCTTTAACACAAATAATGAGACATGCACTGATTAAAGACAATAATTCCACAGTGATCTCAGCTGTGAGATCTTTGAAAATTCACCAAAATCTGTGTCTGCTTAACTCTATAACTTTCAGATGAATGGGTTTCCTACGAATATGGCTTGCGTGCCATAATCCTATTTTTCCAATATCTAACCATTTCTACATCCTTTTCAACCTTCATGGCAATAAAGAACAGTCTTGCAAACGCTGTGAAGAGCACACAACTACCAAATCTACACACAGCCTGACACCAAGGCTTAAAGACAGGAATTTTATGCTCCTTTTCATGGTCTGCAGCAGTAGCGCTGAAGCCCGTGACAATGTTTGAGTATAAACACTATTAACATAACCCCCTATCTTTTTAACACAGAGGACTGTGGATTAATGCTGTTACACTGAGAGTTGGAGCTGTCACAAGGACAGAAATAGTATGGAGAAAAACGAAGGAGATTCACAGATATACAGAAGTAAAAAGGGAGAGAAGAGGATAGAAACACAGGACAGGAGTAAGAATTGCCAAAAGCAGAGCTTGTTTTCTTACTAGGGAGTAATAAGGAAGACAGCACTAAATTTAATCCATGCATACACAACATACCCTTGGGCAGGCATCCACTGCAAAAAGCAAACGCCTAAACCAAACTTAACTCTTGTCAGCAAGGTCATAAAGTTGGAAGAATTCAGGTATTTGTCCCAAAAAAAAGCATTTGAAAGTCATGACAATCACAGTCTTCTACGTGAAAGAAACAGTGATGGTTCTGCATAGCAGTATGCTACGGTGACTACAGCTGAAACTGCATTGAGGAAGCTACAGCTCTATGCTCCCTCCACAAACTGACTGCGGGTTTCCATTCCACGCTGCCTGTGCGCACACACTCCCAGCTTTGCAGACTGGAGAATGTAAAGGAGAATGTAATGTGCTCTATGTGAATCAACACACTTTGCGAACCAAATGCTGCCGTTCAAGTGACTGCATGCCCTAGTCTGAATAGAATGCTTAACATCAAGTGACTTAAAATGCTGAATTCAATCGATACTTACATAATTTAAAATTATTGCTTTAAATTATTTTGAAGTTTTGCAAAAACTAATTAGAAAACTGATGGTCTGGCAAATCGAGATTAACCATTAGACAGAACTAACATATTTCATCCTGCTGCTGTTGATGAGGCACCTCCATAAAGCTTCTACAGAGGAAAAAAATTGGCCTTCAATCATCCTTTGGTGGCTTTTCAAGGTTGCAGCTTCATCATGCCAGGAATACAATGACACCCAAGGTAACTCTGCACAAGACGGCTCATGTCTGGAAGCAATACAGCTGCATTTATTTTGTCGCCGTGCTGCCAGACTTACTCTATCGGGTCAGTATAAGCTGAGAGATCTCTGATCCGCAGGCAACAGTGTCACTGACCTTTCTTCTCTCCATTACATCCATACTGGATGTTGTCACAACCTAAACTACATCTGTTTTGAATAATCTGGTCTATCTTGGTTAAAACCTTTCCCTTTTACCACTTGGGATAATCAAAGCTGACAATACTCAGAACTGAGGCCCTGCTCCTAAAAGCATTAAAAAGCAGGTATTTTGTTCACCTCCACCCACAAAAGTTTGTATGTTTCATAAGAATATGCAGTAACTGGGAAAAAGTTATAGGCATTAAAGTGGCATAAAAGCTTGTGGCTTTAAAATAACTACTTCACTACTAGCTAGAAAAAAACATGTGTTTTCTAGACACTAAGGAAAATACCATTGAACATATTTTTAGACTAACCTGTCACAACTGAAACGAAAATGCATTTTTAAGATAAACTTTGACATCTAAGAAGTTTTCAGAATCATTGTATTGGCTTAGGAAATTCCTAAAGACACCAGAATGCAAATGCTACCAAGCCTTCTTGGTGTATCCTGCCTTTCTTGATTCTTGAGTATTTCAAAAAAGAATGCTGGCACCAGATCAAGCACGGGGTGTTGGATGTCAGCTTTACATGAGAATCTGCCTTGTGATCACGGCAAAAACGTTAATGAGGCTTCTGGCTTGTCTTTTATTAGAGACATGAAGATTTTATGTGTGCAGGCCTTCTGAGAAAAACTCACGTAGGTCAAATCTGAAACTCAGCTAAATGTTAGAGAAAACTAATTAGAGAAATGTTTAAACTATTTTACCTCAGCAGTTTAAGACTTTGTCTGTACACAAAAATCAGCACGCAGCATGCTATAGTGTGAATTCAAGATATACCAGCCATTGTATCTCAGTCTTCTGAGGGGACACCCAGTGCACTGATGATACACTTATGTGCTTGGAGTTGAGAAAGCCCCCTGGCAAGGGACCCGCAGTGCGCTGTGCATCTACACCAGGGCGTCATGATACTGGTTTGTTTCCCTGTGAGGAGTCCAAGGCCACTGCAAAACAGCACAGCAAACCCTATCAGGGTCCTGATCTGGCTTAAAAACAACTATTTGTTTTGCCAGTTTACCAACAGGTTCACAATACAGCACACACACACTTGTGCAAGCACAACGGAGGAGGCAACACGGTGGCAAGAACCAGCAGTCTAGGTATATGGAGCAAAGAACCACTCCCTTCATGGGCACTACTGCCTTCACATAAAAATGAAACAGCCTGAAATCAAGTGTACATGGTTTTCAGGACTCCTCTTATCTGAAATTCTCTTACATACTATTAAAAGCATGTAATATCTCTACAGAAGTCTTTCTGAAAGGCTGAATTTTAATCAAAAATCCTGGACACTAGGCACATTCTTGTTTGTTGATTTGTACCAGATTAAGTGGTTTAAAACAACATCTGTAAATGGACCTTGTTGTTTGCAAAGTATCACTAGTGAAGAACAACACTTTAGGTCATTTTGTTAAACATCTGCTGTGTTGGAAAACAACATAGTGTTGGAAAACAACACTGCAATGAGAAGATTTGGAAGAGGAAGTAATGTTTGTTTTTCTGAAAATCCCTTGAATGTTTGAACTTAAGTCTTATGGTCTGAGTCTCGGAGAAAAATATTATAGAGAACAGATACTTTGGAATGAACCCTTATTTATTCATGCCCATTTATCAAACCCACATGTATACAACCATCTTCTATTCAGCTACTGTAAGTACTTAAGTCTCTCACAAATAAACTCCATGCACAACTCACAATGCATCATTTAAAGGAAAAAGAGACCAAGTTTGCAGAGTAATGAACTGTACCAGGACAGCTGATTTCTCTTAATTTTAGCTTTAACTTTGGTCAAATCCTTTATGCATGTATTTATTTTTAAAAATGCAAATGATCTCTTGGAAACCAATGGAAATACTCACACTTTAAATTAAACACATGCTGGATTATGTTGGTGTTTCCAGACCCTGGGAATATTCTGTTACTGCTTTTAGCCCATGCCATTTCTACACACAACAGACATTTGCTGCACACAATTCAATACAAGTAAAAATTTATGCTCCATTGGATTTAGATACCTTACCTGAGTGAGTGACTCTACATCAAACAAAATTGTTCAATGAATCACTAGAGATTAAATTCAAGGCTTTCTATAGAGATGCTTCCTCTAAACTTTCCTTTGTATTACAAACATTGGAATTAATTTCATTAGTATCTATTTTAATCATATTTATAGTTCATAGTTGTTGCCAAGCTTTCTGATATTTAGCAAAGGTGATTTTGACTAAGACATCTAATATTTTTAAGAAGAACCGATAACAAAAAGAAAAGTATCTGCCATAACCTCCTGCTTGAAGCAATTCTTTGGTCTCACTGAGAATGTCTTCATAGTCTCCTAGCTCCTCGATGACTTCCCATGAAAATATTTCTTTAAAATTTTAAGCCAGTGAATTTAGGTGGAGGGGGGTGGGTGGGGGTGTGGAGAACTGCTGCACACACTACAGATGAGACTGTGACAGTGACCGGCAGGAATGAGGAACAAAGGACAAACTCTGCTGCTGAATCACTGTACTGTACAGCTGCAGACAGCCTCCAGTTTAAGCTCACCACGGATCAGTTCCTGTGTTTTTACACTGACACATGTACAGCTGTCCCTGTTTTGGGGGGGGGCAGTTTTGTGTGTGGTTCATTTTTTTTTCCTCCTTTGCTGACCGTGGTACCTGGTGTTATATCTGCATTAATGCCCCACTTCCATACAGGAAATGTGTCCTGGGCTCATAAACCTGTTTACAATATGCTATGATCTCTAGTTGGGAACTCTTGCAACATTTCCTACCACAATGCCATCCTTTGAGAGGCACAGTGCAAGTGAAGTGTTGTTATTAGAGCCCCAAAAGCCTCGGTTCTTTCCAGTTGGGTTTCTTAAAGTCAGGTTTTAGTATTCATTTTAGGACTTATGTCACAGCCACATTTTTTGAAGTAAGCTTATTTCATTTATTCTACACCCGCTGTGTGCAGGTCTGTGATACCTGTTGCAGGATTCCTTCATGTGCTGTTTCTGAACAGAGAAATAGGCAGTAGTGTATTTTAGTCCATAAAGAAGAAAAAGGACCAAGAATATGTTGTTCAAACCACAGCATATTAATGCAATAATTTCTTTTCCTGCATGCCCTCGCCTCCCTAGCACTAGGTGCTAACCTGTCTCGTTGCCATCATCTATATCCCACTTTGCAGCCCTGACTTTGGTTATCATTCAGAAATGACAGAAGGAAGACCAATACAGACACCGCCAGCATTCAGTGTGGTTACACCTAGATTCCGTCCCCTCTCCCATGAACCTGACCCCACTTGCCTGTAATTAACATCATAAATTCTGCTGCACATGTTAGTTGCAGCTACAGATGAAAGGAATGGCACTTTGCTATTGCTTTACCTGCCATATAACTCTTCACGCATATTTTCACTGGAAAAATACTCCCTTCTGCCCTTTGCAGTAGAAGAGACTGCAAGACCCTGGCTTAACACGTCATAATCATGTTCAGTCATAACCATGATCACAATCTTGGCAGACAGAGAGCACTGAGCAGAGGCTAAACCAGCAGGCTCTACTGACTTAAAGCAGTTTGTTGTTTGTTTTTGTTGGGTTTTTTTTTTTTTTGAGTTACAACAAAGCTGTATCAGATAAGATTCCTGAGCTGGGGACATTTTCCCAAAGGGAAGCGTACCCAGCCATTACCATTTCACAAAGCCTGCCAAGTCATCCTAACACAGTAACGCACTTACATTGCGGTTTATCTGGTCTGTATCTGAACACAAAAAACAAAGATTTCAACTTAACGTTTTAAAAGGTGCCAATGTCTCACGTTGCTAAGCACATTAAATTATTGATTTCTCCAGCTGACATGCACATCCATCTCTGTACATTTATCTTTTTGTGTCACACAGCTAAACAGCCAGAAATAGGAATATGCAAAATAATTTCAAAAAATATCAAGATAAATATCTTACTACTAATAAATCAAGCACCGTATCATCTCTCCACAGACATAGAATGAATTTGTTTTTCTGTGTTTTAGGTCTGCACTGGTATCACCTCAACAATATTAAACACAGATATGTATTTCTTTAAAAAACATTTCAGACTCATTTTTAATAAATACTGATTCCAAATTACTCACCCTCAAGCTTATCTTAAGCTGAACTAACCCAGTTTTTTGCAACCTGTTGTGCTAAATAAAACAGATCCATGGCTCTTAAATTTACAAGACAGTATTTATATCACAAAGTTGAAATACATGTGAATATGTAGAAGTACCATGAAGTGTGGTGCTGTATTAATGTTTCCTCTGTTAAGTAAGCAGTATCAAGAGACACCAATACTTCCTAGGAAAAAAAAAAAATTATCTTACAAAAGAAGTGCAGTTTTGCCATCAGCCAACTGCTGATTATTTCAAAGAACTCAGTGTTACTCGGATTATAAAATGATTGGCTGCTGGCCATTGTATCCATATTTCGCTGTAATTTCTTTAACCCTCAAGCTATTTAATTCTTTGTATTACCTTTGCATATACAGCCCTGATTCCGAAAAGATTTGTTGCTGTTCCTTACAAGGAGCTCAGCAGAGGTCAACAATTCTACATACAGCACATGCATAATCACATAGAGCCAGAGTGGGCACCATCAGGATGTAAGTTACATAGTAACAGGAGGAAATTCAACGTTTTGAAATCTCTACTTTCTGCACGTGAAAGATTAAATAAACCTTTGTAAAATCATTTGGAAGTCTTCATTAATTACAGATATCCAGCAATCACAAAATCACCCCCAGGATTATTTCATGACATCATACGGAGTAACTTACTATGCTTCCTCCATGCTATTACTTCCTACTCCAGGGTGGTGCTAGCATGTTTCCTAAAATGACAATGCTAGGCAGCCACCTCCTGTTCTCTTTTAAACCACTATATCAATATGTTAATACCATTGCAAATTCTCAAAGACCTATATTGTATCCAATAAACTAAAGCTCATTTAACAAAATTTGAAAGATTTTATAACAAATTAAACATTTAAGATCTAGCTTTGTACATTTGTTTCCCATCACATCCGAGATGAAAAACTAGATTGCTTTGACAAATTTGTCATGAAGACATGCATATTTCATAGATCACTCAGCAGCGGAAGAGCCCAACTTACTAAGATAACACAAAAGCTACCTTTCTCCCAAATATTCCGTTCAAACAAAAAGAAATGTTTGTTCTTTGATCACAGGTATCAACAACAAAGGCTCTTCTTAATACTAAATGTTAATTATGGGAACATACTATATCAGCTATTCTGATTTCGCACTTTCTGAACAGAAATGACAAGGTCAGGCTTCCCTAGTGATGTTAAAGCTTCTGATGGCTATTAAAAAATTCAAGTGCCCCAAACACACTCAAATATTAAGTACATGCCACTAAATTCACTGAGATGAGTAATACTAAGTTTGTTCACGTCACTAGGGCATGTGTAATATTGCACTTATTTCAGAGTACCATGCTTGTGAAATAAACATAATTTAATTACCTGTCCTCTGATCTTTTAACAACTAGAAAAAGACTCATTCCTTCACATTTCTAGGTCTAGCAATTTGCCCATTTTCAGGATGAAAGAGATGATATATTTGCACTTTACACTTTTTGGGTCTTCAGAGAATGCTGTTATGCATCATCCTACACCTGGGTTATAGTTGATACCAGAACAAGATTAAATTAAGAACCAACAACGTTCTTTACAATTCCACAAATACAAAACTGGGGTTGGGCAGTTTGGAAAGCCTACCAAAGGGGACAAATAACTAGTAAAACCTACAATACTGCAGAAAAAGCCCTTCTCTTTCCAGGACTTAAACCACTTTATGAATGTTTGCCTTTAATGCAACTACAGGAGTATTATTACAATTTCCGTAGAAAGAACTGTACTTTACAAGCATACAGGTCAGAACACACAACAGGAACAGACTTTTGGTCATGAAAACATATCCCTAGCATCTGAAACAGTCAAATAATATCTTCCATAAATGAAAATAAGATTGGTTTACTTTCATTACCTATTAGAATATGGTTTTGGAATGAACATGTACATAAATAACACTAGGTATTAAAAAAGTCAATCTATCTTGTGCAAAAATTTAGAAGAAAATACTATATATTGATATTACTTATAACTCTGTTATTCTACTATGAAAACAAAGCAAGACTCATTATCTGACAATATACTCAGAATTGCTCTCATACCGATACACACATCTTGTCTAAACTTGTAGAACGCTGTCAGTTCCCTTGACTAGGACATGTCTTGTGTTGGGCATATTACTTGAGAAAGACACCTATGGAGGAGTGAAAATGTGAACTTTCATCTTTTTTCAGTTTAGTTGCAAACCCTGATGCCTGCAGTGTAACAGGAATGCTCTCTCAAATTCCAGCTCCCTGAAGCAATAAAGAGTTCCAAATGCATAATTACTAAGCCAATCTCTTGTCTTATGTTTTATACCTTGGGTTTGAAATTTCTGATTAATATGAAAGCACAATTTCAAAGGCAGGAAGAGCAGGCTCTGTATGAGTAAACTAGCCAGAAAACACAAGAGTTCATTTTTCAATATAAGGCTGCCGAGGGAGTTTTCTCCTTGTCCTTAAGCAAGCCAGCCACATTTTCCCAGGTGTGAAGAAGGGCCATATATTGCTTTAGCATCTGCATGCGTACCTGAAGTTTTTAACTTTTTCTTTTAATGCCCTGTTCTTAAGATTGTTCTGATCAGAAAGCATTCAACTGGCTATCATGTGAAACCAAGAAGCACAGTATTGAAGTCTTAATTTTAGTAAAAATCATCCCAGTGGCTCATTACTTTTCAGTTTTGTTGGTTTGAGCAATTCACTGCATAAAATGATGTGTAAAGTGAAGAACAGTTCAATTTCTATAGACTATTAAAACAGAAATATGGGAGGTTAGGAGTAGGGAAAATGGTCATGCTGTGATAGAGCGCTGGTCCATTTAGAACCACTGCGTATGTCTGAGTTTCTTTACAGAAAAAATAAGAGTTATATTGAAAAACAAGCTCTCTTAAAAAAAGTATTGTCCATTATAAATCATACTTTGCAAGATATACAGAATACACAATATCCTTGTCTGAATCAAAATAAACATGTAGCCTTACTAGTAGCTTGCAGCATTTATTGCCACAAGATAACTGTTTTATACAAAAGAATTCTAAAAATCACTCCTTTCCAATATGAATTGCTCATTGTTTCAGAGTCATGAGCTCAGATCAATAAGAGCACTTGATTTCCTTTCTCTGCTTAGCAAGCATTGAGCCCTCTCTTAAAAGAAAAGACAAAAAGCAAGATCCAGGATGTACATCAATGATGTTCCTAAGAGGAGGATGGCAGCCAACATGCTATGGCAGCACAGGGAAATAACGGTCTGTCACTGCAGGCTCAAAACCCAGGCAAGGAACAGGAAAGGTGAAAAGACTGGTGTCACCTTCTCCACAGGATATGGCAAATCATGACTATAAAATGGCAACTTTGTCCACTGAAGGGAAGTTGTCCCCAAAATGCTGCTCCTTAGCACTTGCTATTTTAACACTTCTGAATATTCAAATAGGAAGACAGTCAACCAAAGAAGTTTGCTTAGCCTTATTTCTCAAGTACAGTCACTGAAAGGAAGTAAGCTGATTTTTAGAATAAAGCATTAATAAATAACAAAAATATTGGGAAATGGGGGATGTGAGATTCGAAACAGGAAGAAAAGCATAAGTAAAACTACAAGAGACTTTGACTACATCACTTCTTGTTCTATAACATTAATGGACCATTACAACAAACTGCTTTTTCTACTCTCAGAAAATATCTGAAGATTGACTCTCTACCAAACCCACAGATCATCAAGTCAGAAAAACAGATTATTACATTTTATGTTTTCCCAAAAAGGCAGCTGCTGTAGTCTAGCAATCGTTCAATTTGAGAAGATAAATTCAGACAAGCATTGCAAACCTCATACAACTCTCAAAAACCTCGTGCTCTCTAAACCTTTGCTGCAGTAAGCAAAAAACAACTATTCAATCTCTCTGGACTGCAAAAATATTTGGATTGTGACTATACCAAAACACAGTACTGCAGTCAAGACTTTATGATATTATCAAGTAGGCAAATCAAAGGCAAGCAGAAGTTTTCCAGTGACAGAGATTCATTAGAAAACCCTGGTTCGGGGAATCAGGGCTGATTGTTCAGAACATGCTTGATGGATTAGCTTTGTCTGTTATCTCTGGGCTGCACTGCATTGTTAGTCACAAACAAGCTTCTGACAATATCCTTTCCTACAAACACATAGAACTGATCTTGTAAGGATGAACTTGAACTACCTCCCTTGAAATCAAGGTGGAGTATTCATCAGGCTATGAGGGTACTACTTAAGCTGCTCCTATCAAAAGATAGGAGTCTAAAGGGTTTAGGATCTCTTCAAAACCCCACGCTTCAGAAGTCAGGACCTTCCTTCCAAAATCTCAACCTCCTTGACAGGAAGCTCTGACTCTTGAAAAAGAAGTTTCTCAATGAGGAGAACGGGATCACTGCAGACTCCCTCTTCAGGGACATCATTAATACACATATTGAATCTTTCCAGGTTTTTTTTTTTTTCCCCTCCTTCACATTCATCCACATCTGCAGTAGGAAACTCCTTCCCATCTTCCGCAAACTGTAATGTCCTCAGTTCTCACGAAGTCCAAGCCCCTCTTTGCCCAAGAACTTTTGCCTGCTTTTAAAAGCTCTCACCTACTGCTCTCACTGTATGCCTTCAGAAACATATTTTCACCTATTTGATCCAAGGCTTCACACTAAGGAGATTTTGGATTTCTTCCTTTGTTCCTGCAGGCTCAAGGTATCACGCAATTCTTCCTCAGTCCCAGAAGCCACTAACCCACTATGTTGCTGTGAATGGCCACTTGCAAATGCAATAAATCTGGGGTCCTCTATGTGATTCCAATGCACTGCTGGTACTCTCTAGCCTTCACATACGCAATTGAAAACAGACGGCCAAAAATTTCTCTGCTGTGGTTAAGCTAGATTTTTCACTATCAAGGAATTTGACCTGGAAGACCTAAACCAAAGATGCACGCTATTGACATGCCACACGGAAAACCTGGAAGAGGTAAAGCTCTCTCTCTCAAAAAAAAAATAATCATTCCACTGAGCACTTCTGTGTAGATTTCTTTCTAAGCATTCTTTAGGTGACCTTGAGTCACCTTTATTTCAAGATGTCCTATAGAAAAGGGGTGTGAAATCTGATGCTCTTCACCGCCAACCAGTAACTTCATCCAGTTTAGAGTAAAATATGTTTTAACTGAAAATTGAGAATTCAGTAGACAACAACATGAACAGACATGTTGCTAAAAATGCGTTCCTAAAGTCTTACCTGCGTGTTCTTAGTTTTGCCTTCAATAGCACTGTGTGTTTACAAAATTGAAGCCTACAGGTCCCATACAAGGTCTCTGCTGAAAGATTTAAATTAAGGGCTTAACAAATCTTTTCATATCTGTATTTAAAGCTCTGTAACTTAGTACTACTGTAATGATTATTTTCTTGTTTGACTTACATTCTCTGTTTCACTGGGACCTAACAAGTTAAAATTGTTTTGTTTACTTAAAAATACAGTCCAATATTTTTGAAAACAAAAGAGACATTACTTTATTTTATTAGAAGCTGTACTGAATGAGCAGAATTTGTCAGAATGTACTAAAAAACACAAAGAAATCATCAATAGGCAACATGAGTTACCCTACTGCCAAAAACACTAAAGCCAACCCAGTGCAGCAACCTCACAGAGATTTATTGGTCTGGAAAGAGTAAAGAGCCTCTTGAGCCTGAAGATGTTACTACTTTAAGAATTGCATCGGATCAAAACACTAGATATAATTTCACTAAGGGGACTCAATGGAAAGCATTGAATTTACATAGATTTTCTTTCCCCAGAATATATGAAGTCA